>LGRX02021550.1:0-10875 GCA_001247695.2 Cymbomonas tetramitiformis
CTCACCACAGCCCAGCATGACACCCGCCCGCCCAGCGCTCACCACAGTCCATCATGTATGCCGCTTACCGGTTGGTGCAGGGAGCTGTGCAGTGGTGAGGGTGGACACAGTGTGCCTTGGGCTGAATGGGGCAGGATTGTTGGCATGCCGTGTGGGTAGATGGAGCTCATGGCATTGTCAGACCGAACTTGCGACCCAAAGTACGCAAAGTTAGCGGAGGCTGCCGAGGCGGCGCTCGTTAAGTCTGGCCGGCTGAGGCAAGTTCCTTCCCGTGCCACGCGGCGATCGTGCCTGTGAGCAGCTCTGTGCCCTGCGGGGCTCCCTCGCAGGCACCCCATGCCACCCATGGCCTCACACCACTTGCACCCGATTCCGGGCAGCGGCAAAGCCTGCTTGCACCGCCGAGAGTGGCCACACGGCCTCACCGCAATACCCTGACGTCGAGCCTCAATGCAATACCCAGACGTCGAATCCAGCGGGGCGAGCAGCCGAATAGAGCGGTCCAGCAAGTCGCAGCGGAGGGCCTCGGTCGAGTTGGATGTGCAGACACGACGGTGCCGCTCACAGAAGGTTTCATAGGAAAACGCACGAGCCATACCTGTACGAGCCGGGCCAGACACGCCACGGGGGGGAGGCGTTTGCGGGGCCTCGTGATAGCCGAGGTCATCCAAAGATCCCCGAGGTGTCTGCTTGCAAGTGCTGGTTTCCGGCCCGGAGCCGCTGCCCTCGGGAAAGCAGCTTCTTCGACCAGATTGCGCCGCTCACGGAGCTCCCATTGGACTCATGCCATACCGCACCGGGGTCCGTCACACAGGAGCGTGATAGAGCTTCGAAGGCGCACACCGGAGGGAAGGGAGGGTGGGGGGGGTTGCACGCAGCGGCCACAACGGACTGTTTCTGGACAAGGTGCACCCGCAGACGGGCACTGCATCTGGGTCCAGCAGCATGGGCGCCCTTAGCGACTCGTTCTATGAGTACCTGCTCAAGGTGGACGCCGAGCGCTCCCGTGGCTCGCCCCTGCCTCAACTACCTCCCTGCCGCCCAGCATTGAGGCTCGCGCCGTGCACTCATGATCCCTGAGACTTGAGTCCTGCCCCCACCTGGCGCTATGCGTCATGGGTCACGCCCTGCTTGTCATTCCCGGGGTCCTTCGAGATATCGGTCAGGCCCTGGCCATCAAAGCTGTGGTCCTGTGTGGAATCACATGCACACTTTGCATCTTGGTCAGGCCCTGCGTGTCACAGGTCAGGCCCACTGGGTCTGAATCATGCCTGCACGATGCGACCTCCGCAGCAGCTCAGAGGTTCGCACGTGTCACAGGTCAGGCCCACTGTGTCTGAATCATGCCTGCACGATGCGACCTCCGCAGCAGCTCAGAGGTTTACACGTGTCACAGCAGTTGACGCTGCGTTTCTTCTTCAACGAACCGCCGAGGAGGGCGCATGCCCCAAGTCCTCGAGGCAAGGTGCACGCGGCAGACACTGCAGAGGGTGCGGCGACCATCTCTTGGGGCACAGGGTACGGGAAGTGGAGGGATGGTGGGAGGGGCAGGTCTGGCTCCTGGGCGGCAAGACGGCTGCGGTGAAGCCGTACCACACGCTCTGGGAGAAGGCCATGAAGGGCCTCGAGGAGGATCTCCTGAGGAATTCCCCGGATGGGTCGAAGAGCTTCCTGGCCACCACAGGAGCCTCCGCGACATTGGTACGTACCTCGTGCCTGCTCGCTCCCTGCAATCACTGGCCGTCCTCCGCAGCCCCTTGACCTCCGACCTCCGCCCTCTGCCCCTCCAGGCTCGATGAGGGTACCGGGGAGGTGGGCGAGAGAATCTGGGCAGACGCAGGAGCACCTGGCATGCTTTGCGCCCGGGATGCTGGCGCTCGGGTCACGCACAGCGCCGGCGCGCCTCAAGACCCAGTATCTGTCTGTCGCAGAGAAGCTGATGGAAACCTGCGTTGCCAGCTATACCCTCACCCCAACAGGTGCGCCTCGTCTTGTAAGCCCAGCATACCGCGTCAGCCCTCCGCCCCATACACCCCCAATACCGGTGCGCTCGGTCCTGTGCCGGTCCACCTATGTTGATGAAGTTAATGGTTGCTGATTGTCGAACGACGGTATCAATTTGTGGGCGAGTGCCTGGGCGGGAAACAGGACTGGGCCCGGATTCTTATCAATTTGATTCGTCCAGCCATCTTGTGCCCTTGGACAAAGAGTACAAGCAGCGGCCGGAGGTAGATACCAGTCACTGCGATGGATTGAGCGATTTGGTTTGCCTGCTGTGGCAACAAGGATGATGCAGGCTGTGGCAAGAGGGGTGATGCCTGCTGTGGCAACAAGGATGATGCAGGCTGTGGCAACAGTTCAGGGTTGTGGCAAGAGGGGTGATGCAGGCTGTGGCAACAGTTCAGGGTTGTGGCAAGGAGGTTGTTGAAAACTGCGGCACGGAGAAGGTGATGCAGACTATATAGTAGAACAGACTGTTGCAAGAAGGTTAGTATGGGCAAGAACGGAGATATAGGGTTTGGCAAAAGGGGGAATATGGGCTGTGGCAAGCAAGGCAATCTGGGATTTGGCAATCAGGGTCATGCGGACTGTGGCAAGACGCATGATCCAAGTTATACAGTGAGGAGCAGGAAGGGGGACAGTGGGTATGCCAAGTAGGGGGACAGCGGCTACGGGAAGAAGTGGGTTTGAGGCTATTGCATGCAAAGCAGTAGACGGTGTGGATTGCGGATGACACGTGGATATGCGATACATCATCTCAGGTGGTGGAGTCATTGTACATATTGCACCTCACGACAGAAAAGCCCAAGTACCGAGAATGGGGATGGAAAATATTCCAGGCTATCGAGAGACAAACAAAGGTAGCACCCATTCCATGGGTGTTACTTGCAGCTATAAATGTTGTCGGCAGCGAGAGCGAGGCGCAGTCAAACGGACTTGTGATAGACCTATCGTTACCTCTTGGCGTTAGATCGGTCTACAGCGAGCTCTCTTGGCGATGATGTGTCACCTTTGGGACAGGATTTCATGTTGCCAGAACTTGCATCGCCGCTGATTTGCCGTTGTGCACTTGGCGTTTTATGTGGCATAGGTGGAGTGCGGATATGCGGGCATTAAGGATGTGATGACGAGCACGCCAAAGAAGCATCTTGTGGATAAGCAGCAGTCATTTTTTCTCTCTGAAACCCTGAAATACTTGTACCTATTGTTTAGTGACTCTGACCGTGTGCCACTGGATGAGTGGGTCTTTAACACGGAGGCACATCCGATGCGGATTTTCAGTCGGGGGGGAGATACGGGCTTCAAGATAAAGTAGAATGTTTTGTTGAGCTGTGGCAGAGTGTAGCCATTTATCTTGCTGCTAAAAGTGAAGATATGTAGACAGCACATGTGTTCCATTGGGCAAATACATTGCCGATGTAAACAATATGATTGACAGAGTCCATGGATGCGTGTAGCAATACTGCCATGAACGATGACATTCTCTATTCGGATTGGTAAACGGAATGTGCAAATGGTTTGCGAGTTGTTGTGCGGAAACAATCTCTACGGATCACCACTTTTAGCATATGCAGTTTTGGTCGTGCTGTGTCACATATTTCGATCAGCGCGAGAGAATAATTTGCATCCCCTATTCGGTAACCCTGTCTGACTCTCATTAGTCTATATTAGTACTCAGGACAGTACAATAGGTGACAACTCGTCGGTGGTTTTAGATGATTGACTTTAGCAGTCACTGGGTTGAGGTAACTTCACTGTGTTGATGTATGACAAGTGTCACAAACTGTCAACCCTAGTTGTAATAGTTGGCAACGCCGGTGGCCACCGGCGGAGCGAGCGGAGCGAGCGCGAGCGTAGTGGAGCGCGAGCGCGAGTGTAGTGGAGCGCGAGCGGAGCGAACAAAACCCGCCCGCCGCGAGGCGCCGCTCCGAAAAAAAAGGAATATTCCTTTTGAAAAAACCATCGATTCCTTAATGAAATAATTAACGATCATGTTAAACAAGGAATATTCCATTGGTACGATGCACATTTATGAAGTGTTGTATGCGTGCATATGCATCAATGTTTACACGATATTTTGCGGTTGATGACCATCATGAATATTTATGTGAGATAAATCAACAAGTATGGCATCGCAACATCATCATGCACCAATATTTACATTTGGTTGTAACTAACAGCAAACATGGGTACCATCTGTTACATATGTAAGAGTTTGAGCGACTAGCGGAATTCAAGGTAGCTAGAATACTTTGATTATTGCATGCTGAATATCATGAACGGCTTAGAACAAACGATGCAACGATCCAAAGGCATCAATCCTTACACTCCATGAATGGCAGCCTGCTCCGCTTCCTGCTTCCACCCCTAAGTGCTATATATGGTTGTAAAGCTTAGATCAAGGGCTTTACAATGGAATGCATCACACATGCATGCTGTATGGCCATCCCAAGCACTGAACCCAATCCTAGTGTCACAGCAGATTGCAGATTGGGTGTGGCGGGGAGAACGCCATTTCCCCCTCATACCCTAAGCGAGCGAGCCTTCCAGGTGTCTCAAGCTCACCCCTAAGTGCTATATATGGTTGTAAAGCTTAGATCAAGGGCTTTACAATGGAATGCATCACACATGCATGCTGTATGGCCACCCCAAGCACTGAACCCAATCCTAGTTTCACAGCAGATTGCAGATTGGGTGTGGCGGGGAGAACGCCATTTCCCCCTCATACCCTAAGCGAGCGAGCCTTCCAGGTGTCTCAAGCTCACCCCTAAGTGCTATATATGGTTGTAAAGCTTAGATCAAGGGCTTTACAATGGAATGCATCACACATGCATGCTGTATGGCCATCTCAAGCACTGAACCCAATCCTAGTGTCACAGCAGATTGCAGATTGGGTGTGGCGGGGAGAACGCCATTTCCCCCTCATTCCCTAAGCGAGCGAGCCATCCACATGTCTCAAGCTCACCCCTAAGTGCGAAGTTTAACACCTTGTTCACAGTTAGCTGGAAAAGCAATGCTTTTAAGATCAAAACGCTAAACACTGAAACCATTCCTCATAGCACCGTAGACTTAGTTCGGCGGGTGGGAGGGGCTGCATCTAGCATTCCAATAAACTAAGCTGTTATATGTGCGCACGCAACAATATAGTAACACTATTCTATCTACGAAAACCGTCTTTAACTAGTTGCAACGATGTCCGACTTCAATATCTCAATGAGCCTTTTCTATGCTACTTGAACAAAACAGCGACGCAACCCGAGGCTTAGTTCCGGGTCCTGGGGAGCATGCACCAGCACACGTTCGCAACAATAACAAAAAGATATTTCAACGCGCATTAAGGTGGAAGAGCTTGGCGCATGATTGCGTCCCAAGTTGTAAGTAAGTTTGTCTACGTGCTGCATCAAACGCATACCGGTCGCTGCTAGGCGAATGAGCGGACAGTCCCACGGAATTTCCAGCGTTTGCAAAAAACGCTATTGACCTTAATGAAACAACCTTTAGAGAAAGCTTACAACGAAAATCGATACGTAATTTCTGGTACTGAATCATGTTGAAAAGGTACACGGAAAACGCTTTCGTTCTCGGCGCTACTTATCGAACACACGCATGCGTGGCATGCGTGTATGCCACTGTCGCATACGGAACTCGGAACGCAAACAACCAAGGCGACCTTGGGTTTTAGGGACAACTTAAGCAGTATTCAAAGCTGCCTTCGGTTACAGAACGCAATGGCTTTCTTCAACTTTTACTCCGACCCAACAGACGAAAAGAAAACTTGACCGAGACTTCAAGTTGAGTCGGTTACTAGATCTACATTTGTGAGCTCACGCACCTGAAAACCTTGGTCACCAACTTCTGCCTCCGAAGTGGCTTGTTCATGGTCTTGGGCTTGAGTGACTTGCGCCTCTTGATGCCGGCGAAACAAAGTCTCCACGCTGCCAGCTTCCTGATCTTTTTTTTGGTGTCGCTTCAAATGCGTGGCCATACCATCCCTGCGAATTTTCAGTGGGCATTTGGTGCACTGCAATAGTTCCCTAGGATTGTACGGCATTCTTATCCAACAACAACGTCCCTCTCCCTGGACACCTGTCTGCAATATGCTGCGGCAACGTTAATTCATGTCGAAGACGAGGTTGCTGTGTGCATGATTATGAATGCTTATCGTCGGTTCACCTTTCTTGAAGAACAGTGCAGTTCAGCAGTCGGAGTGTACAAGTGCATGCCAAACTGTGACACATCTGAGGCGCGAGTGACACGCGCGACAACCCACAGTGTAGCTCACAGTGTGATGCGCGTCAACTCGCGGCACCACGCGAGTGACAAGTGAGGGCGAGATAACAATTGACGCGAGCAGACGCGAGTACTCGTGTCACGCTCTGATACTAAGTATTTCCCCAGCGAAAAACAGCAGTTTTCGTTCCGCCAACTGCAACAGCGCGAGGAGAGTGCAAAAGCGCACATGGGGGGAGGGGGAGGGGGGCGTGTGGGTGTGGAGGGAAAAGCGGAAGGGGGCGGGCGTGATAATGGGGGGTCAACACGCGATTTTGCCCCGCGCGGGCCTACGAGAAAGTTTCTCGCGCGACGAGCCCACGTTTCTCGCGCGACAACAAGGTTGACGCCGGGTGACAACTTTGGCAGCTAGGCTGTCAACCGAGTATTACTTATACTCGCGTATCAATAGATCTTGCAGGTTATGGTGCGCACGCACCCTTCCGCTGTTAGTTTCGGCATGATTGGCTAAACGCCTCCATTTGGAAAGCGTTGCGGCGAGATTCGGCGCTAAACTTCATGAGTAGCGACGAGCGCTTGGTGGACCCGTGGGGCGGGGATCTCTGTGTGATGATGTTCGGTACGTCATTGATGCCCGGTTGCGCGGCGTCATCCCCACCGCCACCATCGTCGTGGGCGTTACCCCCGCAGCAATCGTCACCTCCGACGACAAGTTACTCAAGCGTGAAGTCCTCCGCGGGCGAGTCGATGACTCGATTTTATGGTTTAGTCACGCACGTACGTACGATACGCTTGGGCAGCTCACTTTGTCGGACGCTTGCGACAAGCCAGCGCAAGGGCGAGTTCGTAGTTAGCTACGGCAACTGTACCGCGAGTTCACGGGCGCATCATCGTTAGTGCACGGCCCGATCGCGGCCGAGGACGTCACGGTAGATATGCGAATCGTTTCGTCGCCTTTTCGACGATTTGGGATGTGTGTTTTCCGTGAACAGTCGTTACGACGCGTTGCCGACCGACACCGCCTCGGCGGACGAGAAGGGTGTGGTGGACCCATGGGGTGGAGACCTCTGCGCGCCGATGTTTGGAGCACAACGTATGCCGCAATGCGTAGCTACGCCGCCACCTGTGGCATCGACGGTGGCCTCAACAGCTGGGTCTGCCTTTTATACGCCAATGGTGGATCGCGCGTTCTTTGACTTAAAGTCGGGTTAATCCAACTTACAACATTTGGAAATCTTGCCTTTTCTCTGCTTGAAAACGTAAATAGGCAGTGGGATTTGCGGGTTTTTAAAAAGGGTTTTTAGGATTTCAACGACCTGACGAATAATAGAAAGCGGCGTCGACATTTTGAAAATCGCATTTCGGTCGCAAGGTCGCAACCTCCAGACTTGTGACTTTTCCCTTCAAACTTGAGACTAGGCTTTTAAAGGCTACAAGTATTCTCTACGTGTATGACAATCGACAATAATTATCATACAGCTACACTCACTACACGGCCTCTCTGCTCTCACTTCACACTGTGACGAGTACGACTACAGTGCGCGCGCGATAGCAAGAATGCGGTTTTCCAGGCATAGCGATGGCGAGGGAATTCTTAATCTTTTAGCTTCTGATATTTCCCGCGATCAGCGATTTCAGGATTCTTATTTGCACCGCTCGATCACATGCACCTGAGAGTTGAGATATCCTTAAAAGTAGGTTTGGGTTTTAATATAATGACCTTCGGTGAAGGTAATGTCGAGGTTAGATGCTCATAACATATTTCGATAGCAAGGAATTCGATGGTGAAATCCGATTTTAAGGCATTGATATCATGCAGCAATTTGCATTTGAACTTGGTTGTATGTGCATGGGAGCATACGCGCGCAAGTAGTATATGGGCGTTAACCTTAAGACAATACATGATATTGGTGTATCATCTCACCATATTAATTTGCTACTAAAGATATTATTGTTGTAAGATAAGATTTTGCTCAGGTTGGTTTATTGGTCAGCCGTCACTGAGCTGGAATTCGAGGATCACAGGGTTCTAATGATGGAGGTATAAAATGGCAATCCTGCCTTAAAATTTTCATTATTTTCACAATCCCAACACTCAATCATGGGTCTCAAACACTTTAATCTAGTATTAACACTATGTCTAATGGCAGGAGGAGCTGCAGTCAGTGAAACAGTGCCAACAGCTCTAGCTGAGGTTGAGGAGGACGTTGAAGTGGAGGTCACAGATATTGCGCGCACAGCTGGTGGCACATTCAAGAAGAACTGGGGTAAACGGGAACCTGCAGCACAACAAGACCTCAGCTCAACCACTCGAGGGGAAATGCGATTATCACAACTGGAAAAAGAAGCGCAGACCTTAAGAGACCAAAACACCAGTTTCATTTCCACTGTCAACACCCTCAATGAAACAGTGAAAGGGCTGCAGGAAGAATGCAGCGCACTAAAAAAGAAAAAAGCGCAATGCAACTCACTACGCAAAGAAGACCGCCCACTACTGTCAGGTGTGCCAAGACCCTATTGTATCTAACAACGAAAAGAAAACGGGAACCGGAGAAGCCACTATCTGCAAAGCTGCGGCAGCGCTGGAGAAAGACATCAAACAGGAGATTCCCGAGGCCATACGAACCCAGGTGCTGAGCAAACTATTTCACCGGAAGGCTTATCGCCCGACACTGGTTGAAGCCGCAGCTCGAGGATAAATCGGGGAAACAGCAAATAATACGCGGTCGTGTGGGACGAAAGGGCGTGATCAATGCCGGACGGTGTACTAGTGACCAGAAACAACAAAATCCAGCCCAACGATACTGCACGGAAAATAACACGCCATAACGCGCGGCCCAATCATGTCCAATCAACCGCGCGTCCGTAACTGAGCCATATCGCCCATACCGAAAACCTCTCTAACGCGGGTCCCTCACCCCATCTCAAGCGTCGGTGTTTAGCCAATCATGGTCAATGTCGCAGTGTAAAATTAAGAGTGCGTGGGACCAAATCAGCTGGACTATATATTCGGCGAGTCAGATAATCAGAATAGTAAGGGTCTCGAATAAGACGAACTCTTCCCGTTATATGTTCGGGGTCTAGGGCTCCGGGACCGGTGACAGTCACACACCCTAACTATAGGAATGACAGTCAGGGTGTCACTTCCAGCAATATATAGAAATGGCACACTATATAGTGAACTGTATTTTTGCGAGCATGGCATACATTGCACATTTACAAGATCCCGACAACCCGATGGCATCTTCGCGTGTTGGGTACGCCACTATATATATGAAACATTATGTTCCACTATATAGTGAACCAGTTTCACTAGGTTTTAGACAAAAATCACTAGGTCATGTCATGTCACCCGTATCATCTTAACATCTTACTCTCCTAGACAATCGCCACTCATAGAGTCATAGTGCTGGGGTGGTGTGCTGGAATCTGTATAGGCAGCCCTGACCGGGAGTCCCGATGTAGGCCCCTATGACAGATCTCTAGGTCAACTCTGGACTGCCGACTGATATGTAGGTTCGTGCCGTGACACACGCCGTGTCACAGGTATGCTAGACTTCCGAGACCGTCCCAGACCGTTCGGGGTATATCTAGCTTAGGGTTTATTTATCTATCGAGCTTATCCACACACAATTCGGGACTTTCTGATATCTGCTGAACTAGGATACACTAGCATGCATTATTCGGGTGCTACATGAGGGTGATGGTTGTAGCGCATAATGCATTACTCGGGTACTACATGTGGGTGATGGTAGCGCATAATGCATTACTCAGTGCGCATGCAGGTGATGTTTGCGCATGATGCATTACTCCGGTGCTACACGAAATTGATGGTAACGCATGATGCATCACTCGGGTGCGTACATGAGGCGTACGTAATGTTTGCGCATAATGCATTCGTACTCGGGTGCTACATGAGGGTGGTGGTAGCGCATGATGTATTACTCGGGTGCTACTAACATGAGGGTGATGGCGGTAGCGCATTATAATGCATTACTCGGGTGCTACATACATGATGGTGATGGTAGCACATAATGCATTGCTCGGGTGCTACATGAGGGTGATGGTAGCGCATAATGCATTACCGGAATATCCAAGTACACTAGATATCAGAAAGTCCCGTACTCGTGTGGATAAACTGTGTAAGATAAATAAACCCTAAGCTAGATATACCCGGAACAGTCTCGGACGGTCTCGGAGTCTAGCCTACCTGTGACACAGCGTGTGTCACAGTACGAACCTACAGATCAGTCAGCAGTCCAGTGTTGGTCCTAGGGATCTGTCATAGGGGCCTGACCGCGGGACTCCCAGTCAGGGCTGCCTATACAGATTTCAGCACACCACCCCAGCACTGTGGGTGGTGACTGGCTAGGGGAGTCAGAAAATGTAAAGCTGTAAGTGTTAGGGCAGGAGCCAGGGTGACAAGGCCTAACTGCTAATCTAACTGTGCAATTCTGATACACAAATTAGAACCCTCTAGCTAGCACAAGAGCAGAAACCCACAGGCAATTAAGGTCCTGCTAAACTACTGAAAGGCTCTGTGTCAGCAAGTCAAATTGAAGATTTCAAAGGTGTCAAAGTAAAACCATAAACCAGATTGAAGAAGTCTTTGAGGTCACAGGAGTTCCGCACACCACCATGTTG
>LGRX02021551.1:0-15264 GCA_001247695.2 Cymbomonas tetramitiformis
CATGCAACCTGCATTGTCTAGCATGCAACATGGCATATTCAGCATGCAACCTGGCCTCCCCTGCATGCAACCTGCTTTGTCCAGCATGCAACCTGCCTTGCCCTGCATGCAACCTGCATGCAACCTGGCCTCCCCAGCATGCAACCTGCCTCCCAGTGCATGCAACCTTCCTTGCCCATCATGCAACCAGCATGCAACCTGCCTTGTGTAGCATGCAACATGGCCTATTCAGCATGCAACCTGACCTCCCATGCATACAACCTGCCTCGCCCATCATGCAACCTGCCTTCCCCTGCATGCAACATAGCCTCTCCAGCATGCAACCTGGCCTCTTAAACATGCAACCCACCTTCCCATGCATGCAACCCACGTTCCCAATCATGGCTTTCAGATTTCTTCATTTGGAATGCTTGATTTCAGTGGTTTTACATCTAAGATTTCTCTCTACGTTAGAATTCCATTTTTAAATTTTGGCACACTTGCTCTACGCTAGATTTCAGATTTCATTTTTTGGAATGCTTGAATTTGGAGTTTTTACATTTGTCATTTCGCTCTACGTTAGATTTCTAAACTTGACAGACCATGCAACCGGGCCTGCCTAGCATGCAACCTGCCTTCCCCAGCATGCAACCTGCCTCCCACTGCATGCAACCTGCCTTGCCCATCATGCAACCAGCATGCAACCTGCCTTGTCTAGCATGCAACATGGCCTATTCAGCATGCAACCTGGCCTATTCAGCATGCAACCTGCATTGTCCAGCATGCAACCTGCCTTGCCCTGCATGCAACCTGCATGCAACCTGCCTTTCCCCAGCATGCAACCTGCCTCCCAGTGCATGCAACCTTCCTTGCCCATCATGCAACCAGCATGCAACCTGCCTTGTGTAGCATGCAACATGGCCTATTCAGCATGCAACCTGGCCTATTCAGCATGCAACCTGCATTGTCCAGCATGCAACCTGCCTTGCCCTGCATGCAACCTGCATGCAACCTGCCTTCCCCCAGCATGCAACCTGCCTTGTCCAGAATGCAACCTGGGCTGCTCAGCATGCAACCTGCCTTGCCCATGATGCAACCTGCCTTGTCCACATGTCCAGCATGCAACCTTGAAGTTAATAATTCACTTAGTGGAGATGACGCCGGCCCCTTCAAGAGGTCTTACGGGCCAACTAATTCCACCTGGTTACTCGGGTTTCTCCGCCTTCACGGATCAGTCCCCTTTTACCGGAATATGTATAATATTATGTATGTATAATATAATACAAGGCAGGTTACATGCTTGGTTCTTGGGGAAGCCAGATTGCAGGGTGCAGGTAGGGCACCAACCTGAAGACGGCGAGGCTCCTCAAAACCAATGTCCTTGAAGCAGTCGGACACGGATCTTGCAGGAACTCGCCGGAGGAGCTGAAGCAGCTCCTCCGCGTGGGCGATGGTGAATCCACCTGGGGAAGTGCAAGGCATTGGGTTGAAAGAGGGCAGCTGGGGTTGGGATGTTGAAAGGGCGCATGTTGACAGAATGCGAGCAGCTGGCATGCTGCCACAGAAACATGCTGGCATGCTGCACGTTGTGAACATGACATGTGCTGAAACATGAATACGCTGGGGGGGGGAGGAATAGGCACCAGCAGGCGAAGGCCGCTGACAGGCGTTCGGGATGCTGTGGTCGGACGCCGCGCGCTTCCGTTTCCCAGTCGCCGGCTGGGCGCTTTCCGCTGCCGCGCCCTCCGCTGCCGCGCCCTGTTGAGCTGCGGAGGGTGGGGATTGGTATGAGATACAGGATTGTGTGGGCGTAACGTGTGGAAGGAATGCGCGAAAGGTAAAGATCTCATACCTGCAGCAACGTGCAGCCTTGCAGGGAGGAAGCGGCGAAGGCTCACGCCCTCCAGCTGTCGCAACTCGTCCATTGTGGCGCAGCTGCCACAGTGGACGAATCCGTCCACGTGTGAAGGATTGCCGCTGAAGTAAAACTCCAACGGCACCCTGTCGAACACGCGCTGGGTGTCCACCTCTTCGACGGTGTACAGACCCGTCTCGGCATCTCTAGAACGCACCCTGCGCATAACAAGAAAGGCACCTGAACAATAGTTATGCGCGGAAAAAGTACACAGGGATGAGATTGGCCAGGCGCTTACCAGGCGAAGGTGTTAACGGATCCCTTCTTAACCCGTCCGTACTCCACAAGGGAGCCGGGCGGGAAGAGGACGTTGAACCAGTTGTCCTCGTCTGGGTGCTTTGTCCTACAGCGTCGGATGTTCGACGCCTTGGGCTCCCCGCGCATGCCCCACTTGCACGCGAAGCACATGTCTGTGTGCGGGGAGCCATGCGCGTCCGTTCCCTGTCGGATACGGCTGGCTAGTTTTTGCTTATAGGCAGCGCTGAACTTTTCTGGATCTACTGAGGATCCTGTCATTGAACGACGAGAAGAAAAAAGTAAGGGAAGTCGAGAAAGAGGTCAGGAATACACTGCTGGCGGCTTATTCAAGTTAAAGTCGAGTGAAAGCCGCATGCAACACTGCATGCAACCTGCAGAATGTACACACAATCTTTAAAATTCGGTGTACGATGTAACAGTTTTCCCGCGAGCGACACACGTGACGAAACGCGAATGTGAATTTCGCCGGAAATTTCCGGTGAAATGACCATGACATCCTGTCTGACCTCGCGATCGCGCGGAAGGAGTTCCCACTTCGTGTCAAATATCGTTTACCTGATTTTGCCGCTAGCTGCTTTGAGTCTAGTTAGTGTGCTGTTAGGCTATATATAGCAATCAAACAGTACCTTATGTATGCAGCTCCGTGAACGTTGCACACGAAGATCCGCATGTGACGGCGCGAAGACGTGACCAGGAGGCCGGCGACGCCCCAGATGCTTTAGATCTCGACGATGAAGACCGGTCATACTCGACGTGCATTTCGGGTTTGGATTCGGACTCGAGATTCTCCTACGAGTCATGTGGAAGTAAGGGCGAAGAGTCGGTAGGCACTTGCCCCGATTTGTTCTCCGACAATGACGCCGGATCCATGATGGAAGACATCGAGGACTGGTGGAATGCAGACGATCCAGCCAAGCAAGACGTACATGCGGCCACAAAGAGCCTCATTGAGACAATGATGTCTTTAAGTGCAGCAATGGTGAGCTCTCAAAACGCGTTAGGACATGTTTTAGACACGCTTAACCTATTAAAGATAAACTATGTGTGCTCACATACATTATCAAACATAGGTCCACATTCTCAAAGTTCTTCGATGGAATGCATGGGCGTTCTACACAGGCGCCCGCGGAAGACCACGACGCAGTCCCACCCCCCGTCAACACGTTGGACCTCCTTGTCGATTTGCTTGAATGGAATAGTGAGGGCAAGATGTCGCAAGACTCTCTCACCAAGCTCTTCTCCATTATGAACAAGCACTTTGGGGAGCTACTCCATAACTTTCCAAGTAGCTTCCAAGCTGCATGGAAGAACTTCGAAGCCTTCGACGCCCCCCCCAACAGAGTGGACTTGTGTGTGAATGGGTGTGTATTCTTCGAGGGGCCGCATGCTAACGATGCCGTGTGCCCAAAGTGTAAGGAGGCCCGATGGGAGGCGTATGGCGAGACGGGAGAGGTGGACGAGGGCAAGGGTCGGCGAGCGCGATCACAATTCTTTTGGTGGTCTATCGTAGATATAGTCCGACGTGTGTACGCCAACCCACAAACGGCGGAGTTGATGCGCGCTCACTCGCGGCATACACCACCAGAAGACGGGTCATTCCGCACCATCTGGGGTAAGCAACATGCCTTTAATATGTCGTTAGTATGTTGTTAACGTGTGTGTTGTGTGTTATGCACAAACTAAGCGTGTACTAACCGACGTGGATGCATATGTTTTGTCGATTGCGTTAGGATGTCTCGTTAGTATGTTGTTAGGAAATAAATGGTGTGTAATATGTGCACTAAACGCGCCCTACTGATGTGTATTCCTGCGTGTTTTCGATTGTGCTCAGACGCGGAGGAATGGCAACATCGCAAAAACGTGCGACACAAGGACTTTTTCGAGGAGGCCAGGAACATACTACTCATATTCAGCGCCGATGGGGCGGCGGTGTGGCAAAACAAGGCAGGGGTATTTCCAATGTACTTCCAAATCTTGAACCTACCCCCCGAAATCCGCACCAAGTACGAGTACATGGAGCTCTATGGGCTGATCGCCGGTCAACACCCAGCCAACTGTCAGTTACTTTATGGTAAAATGGTGGACGAACTGATCACCTTGTGGGATGAAGGCTTCATGTGTTGGGATTCCTACGAGGACGAGCACGTGCGATTGAGGGCCATGCTCTATGCTATACTCATGGACTACAAAGGAGCGGTGGAAGCGGCCAGCGTCATGGACGTCGGTGCGTATGCGGGATGCATGAAGTGCAAAATTTGGGGGACTTATTCAACAGCTATGAGAAAGATGTTGTATTTGTTCAGCAAGCAGACACCGCCAGGTAAGAACGAACGAATGCCCTGTAATAATAGGGGACGGTATAGTACACTAAGTTAACCCTATGCATACGTAAAGCACGTATTAACGCCAGTTTGGGTTCATGTTTGCATATTCAGTGTTCTTATGTTTCTTTCACAGGTCCACCTGAGTTGCGCAAGGACGAGGAGTACAAGAGGCAGGCTCGAACCCACGAAAATCTTCGAGATAGTGGAGACCTGGATCTTTCAGGAGACCACTTGCAAGAGAGCATGCGACGGACGGGCGTCAAGTTTTTGAGCGAGTTCGCGCGATTGGGGTATTTCAATATCGTGCGGGACTTTTTGCTAGATGGCATGCATGATATCATGAACCTCGTCAACCGAATTGCTACTAGCTTGCTCGGTCTTGACTTCACGGATGCAATGCGTCAGCACGCGAAAGACGACGGTGCCCACCCCACGTGGCACGCGACGACTAAAGTGAAGAATGCAAAAGGTATGTGATTTTGTACTTAGAGTGTATTTAGGAGGGACGTATCGCGTTAAGACCATACTAAGAACACTTTAACTTACAAGAGGGGATGAACCGCTCTGCAGGTGAGATGGTGGAGATGTACAAGATGACGCACGGTCCTTTCGCGATTCCGCCACGCCCAAACAAGGCGTCAGCAACCTTGCGTTCGCTGGAGACCGCTCGTAAATGGATGGGCGTTATGAGGCCGACGAAACGTTGGGGACAAGGGCACAAACGAGTGTTACGAACCACCGCCGACAAGAAAGCCGCCAAGCACATTCGGGCCCATGATGCCTTGAAGCTCATACAAAACTCAACACTGTCGACACTCAGCGCTTGGCCACGGGATGATGGACATCCAAGAAATGACTTGGCAAAGCTGGTGGGCAGGATGACCTTGATCGTGCGCGAGCTCACGACCGAACAAGTGAAACCTGAGGTAAACAATAACATTAGTTTAGTGTGCGTTTAGTACACACATGACAACTTAAGTACGTACTAAAGAACCGATTTGTGTTTGTAGCAGGACATGGAGTTGCTGGCAAACGAAATTAGGTTGTTTTTTCAAGACTTGGAGTCCAGCGGTGCGGCGTATGCGTGGTCTGTGATCAACACTCACATGTTTTCTCACATGGTCGAGCAACTTCAAAGGTATGGCCCAATGCGGGAGATATGGATGTACGCCTTCGAGTCCTTTAATGGTTTCCTCAAAAGGATCGCGAAGAACAACGCCTTCCCCGTGCAAAACATCATGTTCAACGTGAAGCGGTCAAAGGTTTTGCGTGTTGTGCGCGGGCTGATGCTCCACTTGAAGCGGGCGGGCAACACTCCGCGGCCGGTGGCTCCGATTACGATGGGGCGTCGTCCGGGTATTCGCGTCGATGTTTCGTCCGAGGGAAAACGTGTTGTCCTAAAAGACGACGACATCAAGGACTTGAGGGTTTGGATGCAGACTGCAATTCCTGCTTATGCGAAGCTCAGGGAGAAATGGGAAAGATATGTGAATGAGGCGCGCAGGTGCGTGGAGTAGACACGCCCACACAGTACGTGCGTATTGATTTAGTATACCGTTAAGGTACACAAAATGCATAAAGGGTGTCTTAGGGTACCCTTTAGAGCACTAACAACGTTATTTCTTGTGGATGCACAGCTGGAACCGCAAGGTTCGAAGTATTCCTAAGACACGCCGAGGTAAATACGCGCAGGCTTTAGGAAAACCCGAACACATTGACGAGCCATTTTTTGGAGCGTACACAGATCCCACAGTATGGCTGGGTCGAAAGTTCACGGAGTACGAGTCGTTGCTCATGGTCGGGCCAAACCCGGTTTGCCGAAGCTTTTCCTACGTGACCATCGGTGATGGCTTTTATCGCACTGCTGGGAGTGATCGCAACAAGAGCACCTTACATAGTTATTTCCGGACTTTCTTCATTAATGAGCACTTGGATAAAGATGGAAGGGTGATCCTGAACAAGAAGGGTCTGCCTAAAACCAAGGAAGTTGACAGGTGCGTCCTCCCAAATCAAAATAGTATACGGTTAGTGTATAAACCATACCACTTAATGTACCACGTTCGACCTATCTACAGGCATGAAACATGCTGCTGGCTGGGAGTGATCGCGATAATATCAACATATACAGCTACTTTCGGGCTTTCTTCGTGAACGAATGTGTGGGTGAAGGTGGAAAGGTGATCCTGAAACAAAAATGGTGTGACGAAGCCACCGGGTATGTGAGTGCTTACCGAATAAAGATAGTTAGCCCGCGGATAGCGCATAATGTTCTGTACTTAATGCACTATGCCCCAACTAATTGTGTATCAAACATGGTGGCGGTATGCAGGCACGGCCGCATTACAAACATTCTGCGGGTGGAGATCGCGGGACGGCTGTACATCTTATTGAGAGTCAACTGGCTGGCAAAGCCAACCGAACAACAAATCAAGGCCTACCGTCAGAGGAACTCGATTCTCGGGCCGGACGATGTGACTAAGACGGTGTACACCTTCAACCCGCACCGTGACCCAGCGGCTTTCGAGAAGAAAACCGAGCCTTTCATCTTAGCCAACAAAGTTGAACAGCAGGTCGTCGTTATACCACATCCGTGCATGGAGACCGCGGTCATTCTTGACCCCACGGCTGACTTTTTTGAATGCCTAAAGCCATCACTTGACTCTGACTCTGACGACTAGGATGACAACGAGGACTGAACTGATGTTTCGATCGACGGGATTCTAGGCCGTGGACGGTCCCTCGGCATATTGCGTTGTGTGATTTCGTGGAACACACAGCATGTGCAGTGGTTGCGTACTTTACGTGCATATACCGCTGTAGTACACGTTTAACATGTTGATTAATATATGGTTAACACATTAACGTGTGATTATTTTAGTGTACTAACAAGCATACTAACGACATGCTAACGTAGCACATTCCCAAAGCAATTTAGCCCCAATATCAGCTTCTTTAAACAGCGCCATACCCCCTTAACTAATGTCCAGTTCGTCATCCAATCACCTTAGAACATCATTGAAGTGCATTTGGACCCCATCCATGATCCACTGCGCACCACACCACGAGTCCACCCACTCCCAGACTTAAGGAGACTGGGAGTTAGTATATCGTTAACATACTAACGTGTAATTGGCAAAGTGTACTAACGAGCATACTAACGACATGCTAACGTAGCACATTCCCAAAGCAATTTAGCCCCAATATCAGCTTCTTCAAACAGCGCCATACTTCCTTAACCAGTGCCCCGTTCGCCATCCAATCACCTTCGAACATCTTTGAAGTGCATTTGGACCCCATCCATGACCCACTACGCACCACACCACGAGTCCACCAACTCCCACACTTAAGGAGACTGGGGGTTAGTATGCTGTTTACACACTAACGTGTAATTGTCATAATGTACTAACAACGTGCTAACGACATACTAACGTAGCACGTTCCCAAAGCAATTTAGCCCCAATATCAGCTTCTTCCAATCGGGTCATACTTCCTTAACCAGTGCCCATTTCACCATCCAATCACCTTAGAACATCATTGAAGTCAATCTGGACCCCATCCATGACCCACTATGCACCACACCACGAGTCCACCAACTCCCACCTAACAGCATACTAACTCACATTGTGTACTCACGCATCGCGTTAGTATCCTGTTAGTACGCTTCCTAAAAGTACGCGGCGTTAGTATGCCGTTAAGGCACGATAACACACCGTTAGTGCACATACTAACGTTTTCTAAAATGGTAGGGAATGCTACCAGATAAGACGTTGGTGCTATGAAAATATACAGTCTTTATTTGAACAGGCAAAGCACCCAGGGTTAGGGGTTTTCTTGCGGGCGCGGTATTATTCATTGTACAGGCCGGTACGATGGCAGTGCAGGTGCGAGCTCTCAGTTCGTTTGCTGGCTGGCTTATTAAGCATACCTACCTATTTGCTAACGGACATGTACAGGTCAAACGTTTGCACAATCACCTTGGCGCGCAGAACTGGTTCAGACACTTCCAGGTGCTGGGCGAGCTCCTTGTACCCGTTGTATGTACTGTGCGATCGCCGACCGTTTCTTCTCCGGGTCCTCGCCCTTCAAGTCTGTCCAGAGGCTTTCTCCTAACTTCTCAGCGTCAGCTTTCGCCGCCGGGGTGAGGTCGAACTGACCTGGCCACTGCGGACCTAGTCGTGGTGGAGAAGCGAACATCGCCGGTCGTGATGGAGGAGAGGCTCCCGGGACTTTGGAGCCCGTTGGCGTCGTTAAAGCAGGTGACCCTCCTACTGCGCCGAGCGCTGGCGCTCCCGGGTAAAAGCCTCCTCCGCCCAGTTGGAACATTTGGGCGAACGGGCCTGCTGCTGTTACTGCCTGTTACCGGTGACGTACCAACCGCCCCCCCCCACACCAGTTACAAGTTCCGTGTCTTTCAATCTGGACCTCAAGCCAGAGTTCCCTCCTCCACAATAAACACAAACAACTTGAACGTAACAACTAGCTCCTACCTGCACGGCTGTCTTCAGGATCTCCCTCATCGCTGCAGCCTCCGAGGCGTGGTGATTGTTAATCTCCTTCAAGGTGTCCGCGTTCTTGTCTAGCATCCTCTGTTGGGCCAGTGCATTATTTTCGAGCATCTTCGCCTGGGCCTCGTGGGCCATTTTCGCAGTCTCGGCAGTGGTCCTTTGGAAAGACTCCTGTGCCTCCTTCAAAAGCGAGTCCCGAGAAGTAAGCGCCTTCGTGTTCTCCTCCAGCAAAGCCTGTTGCGCCTTCGTGTTCTCCTCCAGCAACACCTGCTGCCCTGACCAGAATGAACCCAATGTTGTCTGGTGCTCCACGGCACGAGTCTCCTCCCGTTGCTTCGCCTCGGCCATCTGCCACCGCAGGGCTTCACCGTGTTTCGTCGTAAGGAGCTCCACTGTCTTTCGGTTTTCCTGTCGCTCGGCAGACAGGGCCGAAGCCAGCTGTTTTCCCCCGCGGCGGAGACGTTCATCCTCCACCTTCTTCTGCATCTCTTCTCGAAGGCTCGCCAGTGTCTCAACCGCCTTCTTCTTCTCGGCCTCCACTGCTTCCTTGGCCTTCTTCAGCTCATTAAGGTCCCGCTCGCTTTCTTCACGTTTCCGCTTGTACAGCTTGTTCGCAGAGAACGCCTTCCGGCGAGCCGCTCCGAAAGTGACAGGTTGGTACGACTTCGATGCGAGTGAGATCCTGACTTGCTGGGACGAACCTCCTGGCAAACCTGCTGCCGGCGGAGTTCCAGGAGGACCTGAAAAGGCAGAACTTCTGAAGGTGGCCAGGGAAAACTGGACCTCCGAGGCGTTGGACAGGTGAAGGTAAGCAACACAGTCTCGTGCATTCCTCGTGGCACGCACACTAGATTACAATGGCCACACGGCGTGAAACTTCTTGTTTTTCATACATGTGAATATACGGTTTATTTGTGTACAGGCACGTGACATAAGTATTAGCTACCAAGCATACGTCTCCTCATTGCACGCGCTAGCATCAAATATGCGCGCCAGGGTGCAGGTTCTTAACATACGCCCGCAAACTGCGCATCTCCTTTCATCTTCCTGCAGCAGATCGCTTTCCAGCTCTGTCAGGGCACCGTGCGTTGTTTCGCTGTAGCGGCTTCTATTTCGCCAGGCCCGCCACTCCAAATCTGAGTATCGGTGGTAGATCCACCCGCCCTCATACCAGTACACGAGATGCCTCACACCGAACCTTTCGCTGGATCTACGGCCGTGGACGTACATCGGCCAAAAACCCCACCAGTGATAGGTCATGAGATTAACTGCATGTTGCCCGAAGTCCTCCCAGTCTTCTTCTGCTTGTTCCCGCGCTTGCTGCCACAAGCGGAGAATTAAAGGGTCTTCAGGAACCCATTGGGCTTGTTGTAACTGGCAGTCGCGAAACGTAAACGTATCGAAAGGCGATATCCAATACTGCAATATTCCAATATTGGCCATACTGGTGTAGGTAGTCTAAGGTGCGGGTTGTGGTTCTATGTCACGAACGCAGGTGTGTGCAAACGCCCTCCTGTTACGACTCCTCCAACATATACCCTAAAACCCTGAACCTTGGACGCCCCGATATATCCATGTGCAGCACACCTGTAGGAACACCTGCCGCGGGATATTTTGCCTCTGACGTATTTTAATGTTTCCCGCGAAATAATACAGTTAACCGGTCTTCTTAGCTGCCGAGAATCGTGCTGGAATAGCCTGTTCAGGGCAAATTGACCCGCTGCAGGCCCATGTTGGGTCACATGAAGCCTGAGGGAGCATCACCCCTGGTTGTTTTCAGTCCTGAACAACTTTGCCAGCACAACAGCTTTTGAAAATATCTCCTTTCCTGCTCACTTTCGCCCGATGAGAAGTATTTTACTACGTGACCCTCCAAACACCCTAAAATGGGCCATAAATCTGCTGGATCTCTCCCATGTAAGCAAATAGTTGCATTTTTGGAAATGTCAAAATATTACATATTATAATAGTGCAAAAATCTAACATTTCGTTCACAAACATAAGGCAAAATCATAATTTTCCACACCTAACACCATACTTCCACCTTTCCCGTTTTCTTGCCGCACGCGTGACTCGCGTGGCTACTTTGAAGAGTCAAAAACCAGATTTTTCGAAATTCCTTCAAGGACTATTCAAATTAACCCTCAAATTTGCCATTCAGAACCCCAAAAACCAATTTGGCAGACAATTTAATGCTTTCTCATTTTATTCTCATTTACGCCCGCGTGTCTCATTTTTGCGATATGGTCGTTCATAGGCAACGCTTCTCCGGTAGAGGTGATGCACACGAGCCCCTCCTCGGAAACGTGCACATTCGGCACGGTGCGCACGTTCATCTTGGCAAGCTGATTCTTGTTCTCAGGGCGAGAGTCAAACTCGGCATGGAAGGGAGCGAACTCCATGTACACCGCGGCTACTTTTACGGGGAGGTGGCTGCCATCATCGTGCCCCGCCACCATGAAGTAGTAATCATGGTCGCTTGACCATTCGTCGTTGGTGAGGGCATGCACTGATCGGCCAATTGAGCCGGAGAGGACACCGCCCGCGTGCTCCATTTCGAACATTGCTCCGTACACGTTGTCCGCCCACGCGATCCCTTTACACTTCCCGTCCAAGGACTTCTTCATCTCCTTGGTCCACTTCGTTATATCAGCATCTTTGGGGAGGTCCTTAACACGGTTATTCTTAGCGCGTTCGAAGGCCTTCAGCCGTATGTTCTCAATCAGCTCGGGCATGCCTTGCCCGGACACCTGCACCTGGCGACTGTCGGCTGGAGGGGCGCTGGCTGTGCGTGTGGCCCCTGCAGCAGACGCCGTCCGCGCCTTGCTCTGTCGCGGAGGGACTGTAGGGGGGGCGTTGCGCTTGGTACTGATTGCCTGCTGAAGGAGGGACATGGCAGGGTTGTCCGACACCCGTTTCTTCAAGGCAGCCGTGAGCGCTGAGTTCATCGGTTTCTCCAGCACCGGTGGCAAGTGCTTGAAAGCGCCGAATGTGTAAGGCTGCGGCAATGTTTCCAGCACGTTCTTGTAAGTAATTGCTTGGAGCTTGCCATCCGCGGCCAGACGTTGCATGCGCTCCAGAAGACGCTCGTCGGATACTTCGCTCAGCAATTTCAGCCCTGCTTTCGGCGTGGAGTCGGCCGCGCTCAGGGCGACCAGTTGCAACTGTCTTGCCGCTTCGAGCATAGGTTTCATCCTGTCTTGGTTCCTCTGCATCGTGGCTCTCCTGCTGCGCTCAAACTCTGGGGTCTGTACAGGTGATGGGTTGTTAGCGGGGGCCTGTGGGCCACTCGCGAAAGGCTTCTCTTGGGAAACCGCCGGACCGTGGCTCAACGGGGACACCGCGGGTTCCGCGGCAGGGGCAGATTGTAGGCGGTCCCGTGCAAGGACACCCTGCTTTTCTGCTTCAACGGCGCGCTGCGTGTACTAGGGTACATCACGAGTCAGTACGAGAGACAGGCGTGTCAGAATGACGAGTGACAGAAACGATGACAGTCACCAACCGGAAATGATGACAGTCACCAGCATGACCGAATGACACAGGTGACTGGCAGAATTGACAGAGGTGACCGACAGAAGTGACTGACTCAAATGTGACATTTAGGATTCGGATCAGTCGAACATAACTGGAGGGAATCGAGGAGGACCTCAGTTATGCAGTCACATCAGCAGATCTATGAGTATTCAAATGAGAGACTTGGGAGGTGACAGTCAGAACATTTGAATACTGATGACAGATCCCAGCTGATTGGTTGTGGCAGTCAGCAAATGACTGAACACATGAAGTGGCTTGGTAAGGACGAGTTACCTTAAGTAGAGAGCTGTGCAAGCTCTCGGGGTTGAGTTTAAAATTGTCGTACATTGGCAGCCACCTCTGTGGCTGTTAGGCAACTTGACCAAAGAGTAATTAAAAAGATCCGATTCCAATATTACCCTATGGTCCCAGGACCATATTCTCTGCAAGTGTTACTTGCACCCTTGTGAGACTGGTTCAGTCCTCACAACCGAACAACATATATGTATCATGCTTACAGCTATACATCTCCTTGTAGGACTGCTGAACTAGGTTCCCTTCCTACATTTTGTAAGTAGACTTAGAAGCTCTTAGAGAGCACCCCCGAACAACTGGTATCAGCGTGGTCGTGGTTCACGACACTCGTTAAGTACTGGCGTTCTACAACCCACAGTATTTCCACTGTCAATTTCTATTCGCAATTTCCGCCGTTGGGCGAAGAACTCGTGCCTCAACCAAAGCACGACTTGTTCTCATAAGAACAACTTTCGTTAAGACCTGTGCCGACAATAGAGCTCTGTGCCGATGATATCTTCACGCGAGTTTGGGAGCAACTCCACCATCGGACCATCGGCAGCGTTTGCATCGGCGACGGGTTTATTAGCATCACCCATGCGCGGCGTTCCATCGGCAAGTTACTACGGCGGGTCTGTGCCATCGTTATATGCTGTGGGTGCTGGACATGTCGTACATGCCGCTCAGTACTCAGCGGGGTCGTACGTGCCAAATGCCGGTTTTTTGGCGCAGCAACAACAGCAATTGTTGTCCCTGCAACTGCAGAATTTGCAAAATCTGCGAATGCAGAGTCATCAACACCAGCTGCCGGCGCACGCGTATCATCAACAACCACGGATGGTCGCATCGCTGTATCAAGGGTTGTCGCCGTATTGTCCGAATACCGGCTTGTTCGCTGGTACGGGTGTGCATTCCGGTGTATCGTTACCGGTGTCACCAATGCAGCCGTGTATGTTGCATCCACAGACCTTGAGCACTGGTGCATACGACCAGCAGCGCACGGTGGAGTTGGCTGCGTACACGCGGTGTTTGATCGCCAAGCATCGGCGCCAGCAACGGATCGCCAAGCGACGGTGTCAACGACTGCATCGGCAGCAAACGGAGGAGTTGGCTGCGTACACGCGGTGGTTGAACGCCAAGCATCGTCGCCAGCATCGGATCGCCATACGACATCACCAGCGGTTACGACAGCAGCAGACGCTGCCGATACGTGATGGCAGCTCTGAAATGTCATCGACTCAGTGTGTGTCTTCGCCCGATGATCCAGCAGCAGCACGTATTTCCGCTCCGGATATCGCGGCGTCGCCTAGAAGAGTGACGCTATTATCCGTAACTCCATCCGAGTCATTGGCTATGGATGACGATGCCTTCTGGGCTGCGGTGGATGCGGTTGAGGAGTCGCCGGACCCAGAGGAGGAGGATGACTTCTGGAGTTGCGATGCTGAGATTGCTGCCGATGCTAACGTTGCTGGAGGAATGCAGCATTCCGCATGCTCATTGTCGTACGACACGTTATCAACGACAACTGATGATGATGATGATGATGATGATGATGATGACGTTGCTGGATGAATGCAGCATTCCGCATGCTCATTGTCGTACGACACGTTAGCAACAACGCCGTGCCTCCATCACCTTGAGGGGGGGGAGAAGCGCTGATCACTAATGATCATGCTGATTTGCCACCTCCAAAGCCGCCTGACATATCTTACGTCACAACGACAGCGGTAGGGGCCAGCGCAGCAACCCCTTGCCCGAATATGGAGGGGCGGGTCTCCACGTTGACAGTTATTCAACACGCTGTCCAACACGCACACGCGCACACGCACACACGCACGCATATGACGGATGCGTGTATACCGGTAGGGGAGGGTACGCATGCACTCGTATATGCATCTGCGGACACTACCATCGCGGATGCTGTCGATGCACATATACCGGGCGAGGACGGTGTGCGTACACACACGCATGTGACGGATGCGTGTATACCGGTCGGGGAGAATGCTCGCACACTCGCGTACGTATATGCGGACACCACTGCCGATGCACATATACCGGGCGAGGACGGTGTGCGTACACACACGCATGTGACGGATGCGTGTATACCGGTCGGGGAGAATGCTCGCACACTCGCGTACGTATATGCGGACACCACTGCCGATGCACATATACCGGGCAAGGACGGTGTGCGTACACACACGCGTGTGCCGGATGCGTGTATACCGGTTGGGGAGGGCACGCATGCACTCGTATATGCATCTGCGGACATTACCGATGCGGATGCTGTCGATGCACACATACCGGGCGAGGACGGTGTGCGTACACACACGCGTGTGCTGGATGCATGTATACCGGTCGGGGAGAATGCTCGCACACTCGCGTATGTATATGCGGACACCACTGGTGATGCACATATACCGGGCGAGGACGGTGTGCGTACACACACGTGTGTGCCGGATGCGTGTATACCGGTCGG
>LGRX02021556.1:0-16159 GCA_001247695.2 Cymbomonas tetramitiformis
CCGATCCGGATGATTATATTCTGCTCGTGGAAATGTGTTCAAAACCCATGGTATTGTTGTCACGTTTCGATGCCTGGACTGCCCGAGGGGGGGGCGAACCGTGTACCCAAACTTCTTGTTGCACCAGACACAAAGATCCTGGAAAGTGAGGAGACTCGTCTCTGTTCACTTGGTGTTTGCGTTGCCCATGAGGATGTGACCCCAGAAGAGGCTCGAGGACATCTGGTGAGATCGGAGAATTCGGAGATGGACGTGGAGGAGAGACTTCGCAACGGTGTTAAGGTGAAAGCGAGTGGCAAGGGGTTCCTGACGAAGAAGATAGCGAATTTATATACCGCGCTCCACAGCATGGTTAAGACCGATAACCTTGCACTGACTCAAATCCGGAAATGTGTTCCTGGTGGTGCAACCGTGTATAACTTCCGAGTTTGTCACCCTGATTCCGATGGCCGTGAATACCTCTTGGAGTTTGGACGAGAATACCGTTGTTCGTGTCCGTGTTTTCGAGAAATGGCGAGGACCCGACCTGCTCCCTGCAAGCATTTCCTTTGGCTGTACTCCGAGATATTCCAAATTCCGATCATTACGAGTGTGGGATACCTTCACGAGCCATCTCTGCTATCCTCAGAAGTTCGCAAAATACTGTCTTATTATCCTGGAATTCCGGACAACTTCGATCTCTAGTTGCTTAGCTAGAATACAAACGTAAACCTGTGTGGAGTTGACGGCTGAGCTACTGCGGAAGTCTGGCGCGTTAACGTTCCGTGAATGAGTAACGTGGAATGATGCCAAGTGTAAGCGGGAAGGTCCCTAAGGATGGAGAACTGCAGGACACAGTTTTTGCCGCAGCACAAGAATGGTTCTCAGAGGTAATTACTCATAGCAGCTTGTAGTGATCGAGAACACCGATGGGAAAGTCTTACGCGAGTCGAGAAGGTGCAGTTACACTGCGTTAGTATTGAGGTGTAAGAATCGCCTAACCCTACCATTTTAGAAAACGTTAGTACGTGCACTAACGGTGAGTTAGTGTGTCTTAACGTCATACTAGCGCATACTAACGCCGCGTACTTTTAGTACGCGTACTAACGACGTACTAACGCAATGCGTTAGTTCACAATGTGCGTTAGCATGATTGAATGTGGGAGTTGGTGGACTCGTGGTGTGGTGCGTAGTGGGTCATGGATGGGGTCCAAATGCACTTCAATGATGTTCTAAGGCGATTGGATGGCGAACTGGACATTGGTTAAGGGGATATGACGCTGTTTGAAGAAGCCGATATTGGGGCTAAATTCCTTTGGGAATGTGTTACGTTAGCATGTCGTTAGTATGTCGTTAGTACACTAGACCAATCACACGTTAGCGTGTTAACGGCGTACTAACTCCCACTCTCCTTAAGTGTGGGAGTTGGTGGACTCGTGGCGTGGTGCGTAGTGGGTCATGGATGGGGTCCAAATGCACTTCAGTGATGATCTAAGGCGATTGGATGGCGAACTGGGCATTGGTTAAGGGGGTATGACGCTGTTTGAAGAAGCTGATATTGGGGCTGAGCTCCTTTGGGAATGTGCTACGTTAGCATGTGGTTAGGGTGGCATTTAGTACACTAGACCAATCACACGTTAGCGTGTTAACGGCGTACTAACTCCCACTCTCCTTAAGTGTGGGAGTTGGTGGACTCGTGGCGTGGTGCGTAGTGGGTCATGGATGGGGTCCAAATGCACTTCAGTGATGATCTAAGGTGATTGGATGGCGAACTGGGCATTGGTTAAGGGGGTATGACGCTGTTTGAAGAAGATGATATTGGGGCTGAGCTCCTTTGGGAATGTGCTACGTTAGCATGTGGTTAGGGTGGCATTTAGTACACTAGACCAATCAGACGTTAATGTGTTAAACATATATTATCTAACATGTTAAACGTGTACTAACCACGGTATAGGTGCGTAAACTACGCAACCACTGCACATGCTGGGTGTTCCACTAAACCACACGACGCAAGATGCCGAGGGACTGTCCACGGCCTAGAATCCCGTCGACCGAAACATGAGTTCAGTCCTCGTTGTCGTCCTAGTCGTCGTCGGAGTCAAGTGGTGGCTTAAGGCATTCAAAAAAGTCAGCCGTGGGGTCAAGAATGACCGCGGTCTCCATGCACGGATGTGGTATAACGACGACCTGCTGTTCAACTTTGTTGGCTAAGATGAAAGGCTCGGAGTTCTTCTCAAAAGCCGCTGGGTCACGGTGCGGGTTGAAGGTGTACACCGTCTTAGTCAAATCGTCCGGCCCGAGAATCGAGTTCCTCCTACGATAGGCCTTGATTTGTTCTTCGGTTGGCTTTGTCAGCCAGTTGACTTTCAATAAGGTGTACATCCGTCCCGCGATCTCCACCCGCAGAATGTTTGTAATGCGGCCGTGCCTGCATACCGCCACCATGTTTGATACGCAGTTAGCTGGAACATAGTGCATTAAGTGAAGTACTTTATGCGCTATCTGCAAACTATCTATCTTTGTTTGCTATGCACTCACATACCCGGTGTCTTCGTCACACCATTCTTGTTTCAGGATCACCTTGCCACCTTTGCCCACACATTCGTTCCCGAAGAAAGCCCGAAAGTAGCTGTACAAGTTGGTAATTATTACCGCGATCACTCCCAGCCAGCAGCATGTTTCATGTATGTAGATAGGTCGAACGTGGTACATTAAGTGGTATGTTTTATGCACTAACGGCATACTATTTCGATTTGGGAGGACGCACCTGTCAACTTCCTTGGTTTTAGGCACACCCTGCTTGTTCAGGATCACCCTTCCATCTTTATCCAACTGCTCATCAATGAAGAAAGTCCGGAAATAACTATGCAAGGTGCTCTTGTTGCGATCACTCCCAGCAGTGCGGTAAAAGCCATCTCCGATGGTCACGTAGGAAAAGCTTCGGCAAACCGGGTTCGGCCCGACCATGAGCAAGGACTCGTACTCCGTGAACTTTCGACCCAGCCATACTGTGGGATCTGTGTACGCTCCAAAAGTTGGCTCGTCAATGTGTTCGGGTTTCCCCAAAGCCTGCGCGTATTTACCTCGGCGTGTCTTGTGAAGACTTCGAACCTTGCGGTTCCAGCTGTGCATCCACAAGAAATAACAAAGTTAGTGCTCTAAATGGTACGCTAAGATACGCGGTATGCATTATATGCACACTAACGGTGTACTAACTCAATAAGCACGTACTGTGTTGGCGTGTCTACTTCACGCACCTGCGGGCATCATTCACGTATCTTTCCCATTTCTCCCTGAGATTCGCATAAGCAGGAATTGCGCTCTGCATCCAAACCTTCAAGTCCTTGATGTCGTCGTCTTTTAAGACAACACGTTTTCCCTCGGCCGAAACATCGACGCAAATACCCGGACGACGTTCCGTCGTAATCGGAGCCACCGGCCGCGAAGTGTTGCCCGCCCGCTCCAAGTGGAGCATCAGCCCTCGCACAAGACGCAAAACCTTTGACCGCTTCCAGTTAAACATGATGCTTTGCACGGGGTAGGCGTTGTTCTTCGCGATCCTTTTGAGGTAACCATTAAAGGACTCGAAGGCGTACATCCATACCTCCCGCATTGGGCCATACCTTTGAAGTTGCTCGACCAAGTGAGAAAACATGTGAGTGTTGATCACAGCCCACGCATACGCCGCACCGCTGGACTCCAGGTCTTCGAAAAACAGCCTAATTTCGTTTGCCAGCAGCTCCATATCCTGCAACAAAGACAAATCGGTCCATTAGTACCTACTTAAGTTGTCCGTTGTGTACTAAACAGACACTAAACGCATGTTATCGTTTACCTCAGGTTTCACTTGTTCAGTCGTGAGCTCGCGCACGATCAAGGTCATCCTGCCCACCAGCTTTGCCAAGTCATTTCTGGGCTGTCCATCATCCCGTGGCCAAGCGCTGAGTGTCGACATTGTTGAGTTTTGTATGAGCTTCAAGGCATCATGGGCTCGAATGTGTTTGGCGGCTTTCTTGTCGGCGGTGGTTCGTAACACTCGTTTGTGCCCTTGTCCCCATCGTTTCGTCGGCCTCATAACGCCCATCCATTTACGAGCGGTCTCCACCGAACGCAAGGTTGTTGACGCCTTGTTTGGGCGTGGCGGGATCGCGAAAGGACCGTGCGTCATCTTGTACATCTCCACCATCTCACCTGTACAACAGTTTATTCCCTCTTGTAACTTAAAGTGTTCTTAGTATGGCCTTAACGCAATAAGTCCCTCCTAAATACACTCTAAGTACGAAATCACATACCTTTTGCATTCTTCACTTTAGTCGTCGCGTGCCACGTGGGATGGGCACCGTCGTCTTTCGCGTGCTGACGCATTGCATCCGTGAAGTCGAGACCGAGCAAGGTAGCCGCAATTCGGTTGACGAGGTTCATGATATCATGCATGCCATCGAGCAAAAAGTCCCGCACCATATTGAAGTACACCAATCGCGCGAACTCGCTCAAGAACTTGACGCCGGTCCGTCGCATGCTCTCTTCCAAGTAGTCTCCTGAAAGATCTGGGTCTCCACTATCTCGAAGACCTTCGTGGGTTCGAGCCTGCCTCTTGTACTCCTCGTCCGTGCGCAACTCTGGTGGACCTGTAACAGAAACATAAGAACACTAAATTTGCAAACATGGACCCTATTAACTGGCGTTAATACACACTTAACACACGCATAGTATTGCATTAGTGTGCTAAACTGCTATTACATGACAATCGGTCGTTCTTACCTGGCGGTATCTGCTTGCCAAACAAATACAACATCTTTTTCATAGCTGCTGAATAAGTCCCCCAAATTTTGCATTTCATGCATCCCGCATACGCACCGACGTCCATGACGGTGGCCGCTTCCACCGCTCCTTTGTAGTCCATGAGTATAGCATAGAGCATGGCCCTCAATCGCACGTGCTCGTCCTCGTAGGAATCCCAACACACGAAGCCTTCATCCCACAACGTGATCAGTTCGTCCACCATTTTACCATAAAGCAACTGACAGTTGGATGGGTGTTGACCGGCGATCAGCCCATAGAGCTCCATGTACTCGTACTTCGTGCGGATTTGGGGTGGTAGGTTCAAGATTTGGAAGTACATTGGGAATACCCCTGCCTTGTTTTGCCACACCGCCGCCCCATCGGCGCTGAATAAGAGTAGTATGTTCCTGGCCTCCTCGAAAAAGTCCTTGTGTCGCACGTTTTTTCGATCCTGCCATTCCTCCGCGTCTGAGCACAATCGAAAATGCACAGGAATACACATTAGGGCGCGTTTAGTTTACATAGCATACACTATTAAAACCCTAACGGCATACTAACGACACATCCTAACGCAATCGACAAAAGATATGCATCCACGTCGGGCAGTACACGTTTAGTCTGCACATTACACACACCTTACACATTAACGACGTACTAACGACATATTAACGGCATGTTACTTACCCCAGATGGTGCGGAATGACCCATCTTCTGGTGGAGTATGCCGCGAGTGAGCGCGCATCAACTCCGCCGTTTGTGGGTTAGCGTACACACGTCGGAGTATATCTGCGATAGACCACCAAAAGAATTGTGATCGCGCTCGCCGACCCTTGCCCTCGTCCACCTCTCCCGTCTCGCCATACGCCTCCCACCGGGCCTCCTTACACTTTGGGCACACGGCATCGTTAGCATGCGCCCCCTCGAAGAACACACACCCATTCACACACAAGTCCACTCTGTTGGGGGGGGCGTCGAAGGCTTCGAAGTTTTTCCATGCAGCTTGGAAGCTACTTGGAAAGCTATGGAGTAGCTCCCCAAAGTGCTTGTTCATAATGGAGAGAAGCTTGGTGAGAGAGTCTTGGGACATCTTGCCCTCACTATTCCATTCAAGCAAATCGACAAGGAGGTCCAACGTGTTGACGGGGGGTTGGACTGCGTCGCGGTCTTCCGCGGGCGCCTGTGTAGAACGCCCACCCATTCCATCGTAGAACTTTGAGAATGTGGACCTATGTTTGATTATGTATGTAAATATACATAGTATCCTTTTAACAAGTTAAGCGTGCCTTAAACGTGTCTTAACGCGTTTTGAGAACTCACCATTGCTGTGCTTAAAGACATCATTGCCTCAATGAGGCTCTTTGTGGCCGCGTGTACGTCTTGCTTGGCTGGATCGTCTGCATTCCACCAGTCCTCGGTGTCGTCCATCATGGATCCGGCGTCATTGTCGGAGAACAAATCGGGGCAAGTACCAACCGACTCCTCGCCCTTACTTCCACATGACTCGTAGGAGAAACTCGAGTCCGAATCCAAACCCGAAATGCACGTCGAGTATGACCGGTCATCGTCGTCGAGCTCTAAAGCGTCTGAGGCGTCGCCGGTCTCCTGGTCACGTCTTTGCGTCACATGATCTTCGTGTGCAACTTTCACGGAGCTGCATACATAAGGCATTGTTAGGTTGCTATCCGTATCCTAACAGCGCACTAACTAGACTCGTACCAGCTAGCGGTAAAATCATACGGCACACCTGGCTTGACCAAGCTCCTTGTCTTCCACGAGTTCCACATCGTCGTCTGATTCCACGGCTGGGCGACCATCAGGTAGAGAGATTGGTACCGCATCCCAATACCGCTCCCCGGGGGCAACCTTTGTGAATAGTTTGTGATGTCGCCATCGGGTGGTTCGATTGACCCAATTTGCGACCACGCCATAGCACATCCCACAGTCACATAACACCAAGCCATCTCTCCTGCCTTGTCCTTTCCGAGTTTCCATGGCATGTACTTCGTCGCGAATCTGCCATTCTTTCTCGCGACATGTCAGGTGTTCGTCACACTCCTCCGAAGACATAGACCTGTCAGTGTTAGCATGCGGTTAGATGGCGGTTAAGCCCCTAATGACACACTAACCACGCATTAGTAAGTCTCGGGGAAAGGGCCTCACGCACCCCGCAGGGCTCGCGTCTCCAAGCCCGAGGGTGGCGAGCTCGGGATGGCTGTCATCCGGCGGCGGCTGCTGGTCTGAGCTCGCGAAGTCCATGGAGTTCGCACTCGACGCGTCGGCGGGCATGTCCATCTCGGGGGGCGGGGACGGCGAGGTTCCGCGGTGGGGCTCGTCGGGCCTGTCAGTGTTAGCATGCGGTTAGATGGCGGTTAAGCCCCTAATGACACACTAACCACGCATTAGTAAGTCTCGGGGAAAGGGCCTCACGCACCCCGCAGGGCTCGCGTCTCCAAGCCCGAGGGTGGCGAGCTCGGGATGGCTGTCATCCGGCGGCTGCTGCTGGTCTGAGCTCGCGAAGTCCATGGAGTTCGCACTCGACGCGTCGGCGGGCATGTCCATCTCGGGGGGCGGGGACGGCGAGGTTCCGCGGTGGGGCTCGTCGGGCCTGTCAGTGTTAGCATGCGGTTAGATGGCGGTTAAGCCCCTAATGACACACTAACCACGCATTAGTAAGTCTCGGGGAAAGGGCCTCACGCACCCCGCAGGGCTCGCGTCTCCAAGCCCGAGGGTGGCGAGCTCGGGATGGCTGTCATCCGGCGGCGGCTGCTGGTCTGAGCTCGCGAAGTCCATGGAGTTCGCACTCGACGCGTCGGCGGGCATGTCCATCTCGGGGGGCGGGGACGGCGAGGTTCCGCGGTGGGGCTCGTCGGGCCTGTCAGTGTTAGCATGCGGTTAGATGGCGGTTAAGCCCCTAATGACACACTAACCACGCATTAGTAAGTCTCGGGGAAAGGGCCTCACGCACCCCGCAGGGCTCGCGTCTCCAAGCCCGAGGGTGGCGAGCTCGGGATGGCTGTCATCCGGCAGCTGCTGCTGGTCTGAGATCGCGGCGTCCATGGAGTTCGCACTCGACGCGTCGGCGGGCATGTCCATCTCGAGGGGCGGGGACGGCGAGGTTCCGCGGTGGGGCTCGTCGGGCCTGTCAGTGTTAGCATGCGGTTAGATGGCGGTTAAGCCCCTAATGCCACACTAACCACGCATTAGTAAGTCTCGGGGAAAGGGCCTCACGCACCCCGCAGGGCTCGCGTCTCCAAGCCCGAGGGTGGCGAGCTCGGGATGGCTGTCATCCGGCAGCTGCTGCTGGTCTGAGATCGCGGCGTCCATGGAGTTCGCACTCGACGCGTCGGCGGGCATGTCCATCTCGAGGGGCGGGGACGGCGAGGTTCCGCGGTGGGGCTCGTCGGGCCTGTCAGTGTTAGCATGCGGTTAGATGGCGGTTAAGCCCCTAATGCCACACTAACCACGCAATAAGACTCGGGAAAAGGGCCTCACCCAGCAGGGCTCGCGTCTCCAAGCCCAAGGGCCAACTTGCAAATGTCCCGACGAATGTTCATCAGGTTTACACCCACTGGCGGTAGCAATTCCCACCGCTGGTCGGCAAAGGTGATGGTCGAGGGATTGTCGGCTAAGTCCAATGGATCCGGAATGATATCACGGCCCCAAAACGCCGCGTCGTTATCGCTAACGGTGTCCACATGGTGCGAGAACTCGCGAATCGACAGCACCGTCGTTTTCGTGCGCCCACTGCCATCTTGAATACCCATCCCATGGTGCGGAAACCAGCTGTCGATGGTCACGGTGGGCTGCCTGCTGCGGGAAAATTGCACGGACTGAGTGCCCAGCCCGTCGTTTATATGCGGTTAAGGGGTCGCGGATGTACTAACCCCACACTAACCACGCACTAAGTCCCAAATAGAGAAGAGGGCTCACTCACCCCGCTAGACCAACGTCGTCGAGGAGGAGGAGGAGTTCGATATTTTCCTGGACATCCAACTCCTCCCGGCTTTCGTAGCTCACGAGATCCACGGGAGGCGGCAATGGTGTCATTAGATGATCATGGTCGATGATGACCTCCGCTGGCCTGTAGATATCTCTTTGTTAGGGTACTGATAAGGTACAGTTAACATGATAACAACGCACTAATACGCACATATTGCAGGTGCTTGAGGAACCGTACCCGCGGTGGTTGGCGACGATTTTCATGATTTCGTTGGCAATAGATAGGAGGCAACTTTGCACACCATCTTCAGATACTGTTATGTAGAACACGGTGCCACCATACATGATCTTGCCCCGTTCGGCCTTCAAAATGGGCGGAATCGGCAACCACGATGGGTAACGCCGTTGATTTGTTTGCATGTCTACTACGCAAGCATAGAAGACCCGGGGAGTCATGCAGGTCGGTACGTCTTTCTCGTGACAACACGTGAAAATTTGTACCATGCCGACGTACCGACACTTCTTCGCCTCCAAGACACACGCGCGTGCGTGACAGAGGGCACGAGCTGTGTCTAATAGACAGTTCCTGCCACGTTAGTGTACTGTTAGTTACCGAATATCGCACTAAGTGTACACTACCGTATCGACATAGGGCACTAACGTGTTTCACTGGTTTCTTGAGAGACATGCATATCACGAGGTATAGGGATAAAGGCATGACTCACCCGTCATATATCGTCGTCACCGTGGTTGCCGCCCACTCGGATACTCGAAGCTTCTTTGTGCCCCCCTCATATTCATGACCCAACCGGAAACCTTCGGGAACGGGTTGACGAGGTGGTGGTGGAGAAACAAGTGCGTGGGGTGCGGGGTTACGAATGGCTCTGCGGGCTAGTGGTGGGACGGGTACACGTGAGGACACCGGCGCGCTTTGTTGTAGAAGAATCCCACGCCGGCCGGGAGGCGGTGTGGGTGCACGCTCGGGCGCGGGCTCGGGCGAAGGTGGATCCGGGCGAGAGGCTTGTGCACGAAGAGTCGCAAAGTGTTCACCTTGACGTTTATTGTTCATTGCACAAATCCCAATTCTGCCCCCCCCCCCACGCACCCCACCCGCCCTCTTATTATGTAATATTCGCGTTGTTAGTGTGAGTTTAGCAGAAGGGATCTTTTCGGGAATATTCCATTGTTAGTACGCTAACAGGACGCTAACGGCATGCCTTAGCGCACTAACGTTGCCCCAACTGGACACTAACGGAAGGAATCTTTTAGGGAATATTCCATTGTTAGTACGCTAACAGGACGCTAACAGCAGGCCTTAGCGCACTAACGTTGCCCTAACTGAACACTAACAGAAGGAATCTTTTAGGGAATATGCCATTGTGCGTTAGTGCATGCCACCTAATGCCTCCTTAACGACGTCAATAGGGCGCCATTTAGTGTCTTGTTGCATGTAATGCACTAACTCAGCGCTGAGTTAGTGCATTACATGCAACAAGACACTAAATGGCGCCCTATTGACGTCGTTAAGGAGGCATTAGGTGGCATGCACTAACGCACAATGGCATATTCCCTAAAAGATTCCTTCTGTTAGTGTTCAGTTAGGGCAACGTTAGTGCGCTAAGGCCTGCTGTTAGCGTCCTGTTAGCGTACTAACAATGGAATATTCCCCTAAAACTCGAAATTCCCAAATGTGATAGGAAAATTTCATCAAACCATCGTGATCGCGCGATGGCGTCGAATCGCGCGATAATAATTTTAGTCGACAGCAGGATTCGAACCCGTGCGGTCGGTTTCCTAATGGGTTGTCACATTCATCATGTCCAACTGCGCTACGATCGAAGAGGATGACAATTGAACGGAAATAATGACTAAGTCATAAATCGAAATTGAAAAATCGGACGTTGACCGACCGACCGAGACTGACGATGACCAGCACGTGAATTTTTAGTTCACTTCTTGAAAGTGCACTAAAGGAGTGCTATCGCCGCCAAATAAACAGCTTTGCTCTCTGCCTCGTTAAAAAAATGGAACCAACTCACGAAGAGAAAGAAAAGTACGAAGCACTCTGCGAAGAGTATGGTGAGGAGGAGTCCATAGCGGGGCTCCTCAACTATGTCAAGGCAACGCGCGGATCCATTAGCGCCGCTTCGCCCACCCATATAGGCGAAGGAGCCCAACGCGGGGCAATGTTTGATGCCCCAAGTAGGAATAGGGCAAGAGCAAAAAAGGGGGCAAGCCAAAGGGTCCGGGGCCCAATGAAACCCCACGAGAGAGCGGTGAGGACGGCGATTCGTAAAGTGACATGTGAGTATCACTCACCACTTGTATTTCTTGAAGTTAATTCGCGCTTGGAGCGAGAGCGATCTTCTATTTCCTCGTTTTCGTTTCTTGAAGATGATCGCGCGGGTTTCTAGCGTAACAAATTCCTTTTGTTCATATTGTGTTGTGCGTGGGGGGTTTTTTTGTAGTAAAATTGGCGAAGGAGGAGAAGTGGTGCCCGATCTTGAAAACATCGGAGCAACATGAGGCGTACAACCGCTTGGTAAAGGACGTTGCGGAGGCTGCAGGCTTCGATACGAAGAGGGACGCCACGATAGAGCCCTTCATCAGGTCGCGAGTGCGCGCCGATGTTGGGAATTTTAAAAACCTCTATCGCTATGGGAAGTGGGAAAAGAAGGATAAGCAATGGGTGCTTATCACTTCCAACCCCCACCCATATTCGGGTTTGAAGGAGGCGGAGGGCCTCACAATCTCCGCGAACTCCGACAAGGCCAAGAAGGAGGCATTGGAGGCGGCAGGGATCACGCTGGCTGCATTGCCTTCAACCGCTGCGGAGGTTGAAGAAGAGTCACTGGAGGCAATAAGTAAGTTATGACCCGTTTTATGCACTAGGCCTTTCCTTTAAGGCGCCTTTATTGCACTATTCTGTCCGTATATTAACCGTACACTAACCAGCAGTCGTGGTGCACTATACGCGAACTAACACGGTAAATACTCCGGCGGGGGGTGTTTTTTTCAAGACGAGTTCTGTTTCGAGGCCTGGGAGGAGGAGGAGGAAGAGCCGGAGGAGGAGAAGCAAGCTGATGACTCCAAGGGTGGTGCCTCCAAGGGGAAGAAGAGAGCGGGGCCCAATGTGGAGCCCCCGCCCGCAAAGTCACCCAAGAAGGGGACTCCTTCAAAGGCTTCTCCCAAGAAGGGGACTCCTTCAAAGGCGGGGAACACCACCGCACCCGCGGATGAGGAAGCCGCCGACCAGGCAGACCTCGCCACGCGGTACCCGGTCGGCAAGGAGGTCTACCTTTACGCGAGACCTACGGAATCCGATGAGGCGCTAATCACCTCCCAGATCCTTGAGCCCAAGGATTACTTCACCCCAAACCCCCCCCTCACCTTGAAGAAGACGGTCCCCCTCCTGGCCGGGACGATCTCAGCGTGCGAGCTCAACGCTGAGACCGTCCACGGCCAGGGAAAGGCCGAAGTGAAACTCCCTGCGGAGTATCTATCTATCAAGGTGAGTAAAATATGCGGTCTTTAACGTTAGTGTTCCGTTAGTGTCCTGTTAGTATGTCTGCTGTACACTAAGAGTCCAGTTAGTGTGTCACTACACACTGTGATAGGTTTCCAGCCTTTGTTTTCCAGGTTTCCTTTTTAGATTGCCCATGCTAACGTGTATATTTCGTTTTCGACAGGTGAAAAAATTCAACACCAAGAAAACTGGTCAGGATGAGTGGTACACCAAATCGTGGAAATGCCTCAAGCACATCCTCTCCTCCACCGATAAGCATGTGAGCGAGGATGAGAGGACAAAGAACTTCGGCAAGGATACCGAAAAATATTTCGAGGAACTTTTGAGGGGGAAAAAGCAGCCCAAGGACCTGAACCTCGTCCTGCACGGCAAGTATGTGCGGTTTGGAATGCTGGAACATGCATTCCATGGTCCACCAAAAGGGGATGATGACACCGATTAATTAGGACCACCGCTTACGTAGTAGTTAGTGAGGACTAGTAGGAGGACTAGTAGCAGGTTAGTAACATATTTGTTTTTGTATAATAACAACTAGCCTGTCTCGTACGTCTTCATTGCTTCTTTTTGTCATTGTTTTTGCTGATTTAGTGCACTGCGTGAAACTCGTTTCTTTATTTGTGGTTAGTGTGCTGTTAGTAATATATTAACGATATCTTAACGACAGACTATCTGTATACTAACCATCCGTTAATGCTCAAAGTTAGTATGTCGTTAGTGTGCTGTTAGTGTAGTGTTAGTGGTATATTAACGATATCCTAACGACACACTATCTGTATACTAACCATCTGTTAATGCTCAACGTTAGTGTGTCGTTAGTGTGCTGTTAGTGTAGTGTTAGTGGTATATTAACGATATCCTAACGACACACTATCTGTATACTAACCATCCGTTAATGCTCAAAGTTAGTGTGTCGTTAGTGTGTTGGTTAGTGTGCCCTTAGTGTGCCTGTTAGTGTGGTGGTTAATGTCCTAACCACGCGTTAACCGACTTAATTAGTGTGTCGTTAAGGTGCCGTTAAGGTATGTTGCACAGAATGTATGCCCTAACGGCACCTTAACGACGCAGTTAAGGTGCTATTAGTGTATGTACAGGCACACTAACGCGCCGTACTCTTATACAGTTAGTGTGTCGTTAGTATATTGTTAGTGCACGTACTAACGTTTTCTAAAATGGTAGGGTAAGGAATGTTTTGCATGAGTCGAGAAGAGACAGCTACACTGCCTTAGTATTGAGGTGCAAAAATTGTCAAACTGAGTGATCGAACGGTAACTATGTTATTAGAAATTTGCTCTGAAAGGTTTCACGTGTACTTTTGGCTATTACCTCATCCATATTCGAGTATGATTAACCGTACGGTCCAAGCTTGACAATCGTATACGATTGTCACACGTGAGAGAGAGCCGAACCTAGCGCCGAGATCGTGTATCCTATTGCATGTCGTATAACCCTGCCTGGATATTCGCGAAGAGTTTGTCACTCATCCATATTCGAGTATGATTAACCGTACGGTGCAAGCTTGACAATCGTATACGATTGTCACACGTGAGAGAGAGCCGAACTTAGCGCCGAGATCGTGTATCCTATTGCGTGTATCCTATTGCACTCGAGAACTTGTGTGCTTCCGTATGTTCTATGTCGAGGCACGTAGGGGGCCTAAGTTGTGTCTTGTGTGTAAGTTACGGCACATAACTACCGTAGATGAGTAATAAGAAATGTCGACATTATAGGGTTTATTGTACGATTATGTCCCGGTTGTACGGTAATGCTATTTCTACATAATGCATTACGCATTACGTGTAAATCTCAAAACCCTGGAAACACGTGTTTATGCGTAAACGTACGTCGGGGGAGGTCACGTTTATCCGAACATAGGTCCGAACCAGTTTTGAAATCTAACGTAGAGCAAAATAACAGATGTAAAAAATCTGAAATCAAGCATTCCAAAAACTGATATCTGAAATCTAACGTAGAGCAAAATTAGCAAAAAAAAATCTAGAAAATTAGCAAAATTTTAAAAATGGAATCCCCCTCCCCACTCTAAGCGGCAACTCGGAATCCCAAGTCGGTATCCCCCTCCCCACTTACCCACTTTTTCGGGACCAGGAGTGAGGGCAAGATTTTTCAAAAAAAAAAACCTCTATTATAATACAAGCTACAGATACAAGCTGGTAGTCCTCCCCCCGGCCCCCGACTTCATTTCCAAACTCGAGTCCAAGTCGGTAGGGGGGAGGGGGGGCTCGTAGTGGAAGTGGGCGAGATTTTTTTTAAAAAAGCTCGTCTTATTGTTATAAGTAAAATAAAAATTATAATCCGTCACAATAGTCTGCTTCGTACTTGCTAGCTATTCTATTGCAAGGAAACTCCACGACAACTGCATCAATCGAATGTCGGAGTGAATGCGCATCAAAGCCGGGTAGAGGCTATAAATTGACTTCTGAACTGGTCTGACAAGTTTTGGCGTAACATCGATTTTCCTGCGAATCCTGCGATATCTCGTGCGAATAAACACTGAGGCAGCGACTACGCCAGGCGTGCACGATTGTCAAAACTGACCACGACGTCAGGCTCGGACTAGCTTTTGACAATCGTATACGATTGTCAAAGCTTGCGACTACGAAAGGGGGCCGGACCTAGCGCCCAAGCTTCACAATCGTATACGATTGTCACGCGTGAGTCAGGGGGCCGGACCTAGTAGCGCCCAAGCTTCACAATCGTATACGATTGTCACGCGTGAGTCAGGGGACCGGTCAAAGCTTGCGACTACGGCAGGCTCGGACTCAGCTTTGACAATCGTATACGATTGTCAAAGCTTGCGACTACGGCAGGCTCGGACTCAGCTTTAACAATCGTATACGATTGTCAAAGCTTGCGACTACGACGGCAGGCTCGGACTCAGCTGTGACAATCGTATACGATTGTCAAAGCTTGCGACTACGGCAGGCTCGGACTCAGCTTTGACAATCGTATACGATTGTCAAAGCTTGCGACTACGGCAGGCTCGGACTCAGCTTTGACAATCGTATACGATTGTCAAAGCTTGCGACTACGGCAGGCTCGGACTCAGCTTTGACAATCGTATACGATTGTCAAAGCTTGCGACTACGGCAGGCTCGGACTCAGCTTTGACAATCGTATACGATTGTCAAAGCTTGCGACTACGGCAGGCTCGGACTCCGAAGCTTTGACAATCGTATACGATTGTCAAAGCTTGCGACTACGGCAGGCTCGGACTCCGAAGCTTTGACAATCGTATACGATTGTCAAAGCTGGCGACGTTTTTTTAAGTCTAATTCTTGAGTCTGTAGAAAAGCTGGGTTTGACAATCGTATACGATTGTCAAAGCTGGCGACGTTTTTTTAAGTCTTAGAATTCTTGAGTCTGTATAGAAAAGCTCCAGGGGTTTGACAATCGTATACGATTGTCCAAGCTGGCGACGTTTTTTTTATTTTTAATTCTTGTCTGTATAAAAGCTGGGTTTGACAATCGTACACGATTGTCAAAGCTGGCGACGTTTTTTTTTTTGTGTCTAATTCTTTCAGAGTCTGTAGAATTAAGCTGGTTTTGGCAATTGGTTGCGAATTTCAAAGTTGACTAAACTTCACTATATTATGTGCGGAATGCAATCTTCATGCATACATTCTTCGAAAAATTTAGCACGGTTTTGCCCCATTCTTTTTATTTTTTAGGTTATTCATGCATACATTCTTCGAAAAATTTAGCACCGGTTTGCCCCATTCTTTTTTATTTTTTAGGTTATTTATGCATACATTCTTCGAAAAACTTAGCACCGGTTTGCTCCATTCATTTTATTTTTTAGGTTATTCATGCATACATTCTTCGAAAAACTTAGCACCGGTTTGCCCCATTCATTTTGTTTTTTAGGTTATTCATGCATACATTCTTCGAAAAATTTAGCACCGGTTTGCCCGGCAT
>LGRX02021562.1:0-21276 GCA_001247695.2 Cymbomonas tetramitiformis
CGGTTATCTAAGTTAGCTCCGCTCCGCTGAGCTACCCTAGCTACCCCTAGCTACCCCCTAGCTACTAAGACTACTGGAATGATAAGAGCTGAGAGTCCCAATAGGGAGTGTCCAGAGACACTGTCCCCCTTGCCTAAGGCCGAAGCCCTTCAGGCAGCAAGGTATTGCCTGTCCCGTGCCCGCCTAGAAGGGCACAGTCAGGGACCCCGATCTAACTCGGGAGCCTACACCTAACCCACACACTCACAAGTGACGGGTAGGGAGCCCACTAGTCTGGAGCTACACAAGATCGGGTATGGATGCAACACCAAAATAATAATTACTGTTAATAAATAACAGGGGCCACAGGCTCATGCCTGTGGCCGGCCCACTTGGGGCTTCAGGAACAGGCTAATTGCCTAGGCATCTAGTAACTGAGAGTCTAGTCTCGGTATCATCCAGAATGTATCTGTGAGCGCTGGTTGCCGTATGCCATGCACCGTGTTGCTGGAACAAGCGGAAGTCCACCTGCTTGGCTGCAGTAGTAGCACCGCCGGATCTCAAGGACTGGGTGCCCCACCGAGTCTGCACCTCTGCTGCAGACAGGCCAGTGGTCCGCTGTAGAAATTTATGGACCACTGCACGGCACTGTGGATACTCCATATGGCGGCCGTTGAGCGGGGTTGTGTCAGGGTGGAACCTGGCCAGTCTGCCATCCCAGCCTTGGAACAGGTTGACCATACCGGTGAAACCAGCACGGCTAATCAGAGTCTCACACAAGTACACGGGGCAAGAAGGGCGGTGTTGCCCCCTAGCAACATACACCACATCTCCAAACCGGAACTGATCATTCTTCCTCTCAATCAGCAGCATCTCCATATGAGTCTCATAGAACTTAACCAGAGGGACCCACACAAACTTCATGTCCTTATAGCGCAAGAACCCCGTCCACATAGTGGACACCATAGCCGCTGAGGTGAGAGCAATAAGAGAGGCAATAGCGGCATCCGGAACATACAGGAGAACACCTGACCGTAAGACATCACCTTCCAAGGGTTCCTTCTGATTTACCAGCCTAAGACCGATACGTCGCTTAGCCGCCTCTCTGATCCCCTTAGCCAAAGGGTGCTTCGTGGGGATCTCCGACACGGGAACCAGTGCAAGCTCGTGCAAGGTGAACAGGGCGCCCGAAGCTGACTTAACCGAGGCATATGACTTCGCATCCGAGGCTACTAGCTGGAGAAACAGACACACCGTGATTGGCTCGGCAGGAACCGGCACCCGAGGTGGGGTGCGGGCGGCACAAAAAGCTCGGTACCGCCGTATGACGCTGAGATAACTGCCGTCCCACGTGCCAGGGGCTCTGGTAGAGACCATACCTGCCTTCATCGAGCGGAGGAGGGATTGCTCGAGGGGGTCTCGGGGACTCACTTTCAGTTGGTCCCAAAGAGCCGTGGCCAGAGCTCCACCTGCACATCACAAAGTCCCGAGGGACCCGTCAATCCCGAGGGCCAACACCCTGAAGGCAGGGGGGCCGACTGCGGCTTCATTAGCCCTCCCAGCTCCAGGGCGGAAGAGTGGCTCGATCGAGTCGGTGGGGAGCTCACGCCAATCCACTACGAACGGGGCAAAGTGGACACCGTCTGGGCACAGTCAAAAAAACAAAAAAACGTCTCAGCGTCCGAAGGGCGCGAGCACTGGAAAAAATGTTTTTTCGCGCATATTATTTATGATAATTTTTTAGGTTTGAGTAGACGTTTTTCCTAGAATTTTGTCGACCAGAAGGTATTTTTCGACCCCTGTTTTGCTTCTTATAGTGAAATATGGTGTCCTTTGCTTCAAACCCTAAAACTTGCGGTATGATCTTGCTTTAGCTTGTATGTTTTCTTGATATGTGATATGAAATTTCAGTACCCAGCGACCTGAGTTTTTTACGAAGGTCCTGGGGAAAGAGCAACAAAACGCCTGGAGAAGCTGGAGAGCCTTGAGCTCTCCAGTGAGGAACCAAAACCGTAAAGCGCAACATTACGCATAACTGAAAGAACAAAAGAGTAACAACATCAGAACTATAACGAGCTTGATTTTCGCGTTTTTGATAACTTCACACAGGAGAATTATGAACGAAGAAGGACCCACAGATATGGACTCTTTCACTCAGCCAGAAACCATTCAGCAGAAATATGACTTTATGAGGAGTATGAATTCAGACGTGATCCGCGACAGTGATAAGTGGAGCGCTAAACTGGACCAGGACACAGTTTCATCCCTCATCTATGCCACTTTCCTTGCGAAAGCAGACGCAGTTTTCGCAGCACGAAACATTCCGATAAATCACAAGAAGTTTTTCGGAAACATCGAAAGGCCATCCACTATGTGCACTTTCCTGTGGAACATTTTCAGACACGCGACAAATATGTGCTCAGTGAAAGGAAACGAAGTTGTCATTGAGTCAGCAGCAGCAACCACAAACGTCGAGAAACTGATCAAGTACACCAGGAACACAGTTCAGAGGGAAAACATCAGAAACATCGTTGAAACACTCCTGGAATATGACTTGTACTTTCCCACACTGGAGTCAGTTCAGATACAAGTAGACGAACGCATTGCAAAACAGGCATCGGAGCAAACACAGCAGTCCCCCTCAGCCTCTGGACTTGCAGAAATCGACCTGGGTGCACGCGAGGGAGCACAAGCCGAAGGTGACCAAAACGAGGACACCTGGGAAGAAAGAGAAGAAGCAGGTACAAAATTAAACAGCCTCGCATTCCTCCATTGTTTAATCACAACTGACGCATTGCAAAACGCAACAACGAAAGCCCACGCATTTCTTCATTGTTTAATCACAACTGACGCATTGCAAAACGCAATAACGAAAGCTCACGCATTCCTCCATTGTTTAATCACAACTGACGCATTACAAAACGCAATAACGAAAGCCCACGCACAGCATTTAGAGATAGCAAGCATTTCTTTTTTCATTTGTGCATTACTAACAGTTGTGAACACAGGCGAGTACGACGGAATCGACGGTCTGACTGGACAACGAGAAGTGTCGCTTGTCAGCCACGAAGAGGAAGCGGAATTCGACTTCGCATCTCTTCAAACGGCAGTGGACTACTCTGAGACGGTGAAGAAAACCGAAACCGAAATCGAAGGCCACGAAGGTGACTTGGAGAACGAAGACTTCCTACAGACGCTGAAGATCACGAGGCACAACGTCCAGAACACCGCGCGCTTCACTGGACGCGAGCTTAGCGAAGTAAGAAGGCAGTGCGAGGAGACCCTGACCAGGAAGCATCTCGACGTTGGCTCATTGGCGGTTGACGGTCTGACGCGAAAGGTGGACGCATCGGGTGTTGCTAAGGTAAAAACCTCCCTCTCACTTCACGTAAAAAAGCATTCACACAGATACCGCTCTTGCATTAAGCTCCATTTTTCTTTTAAAGCTCGCATCTCTACAAACATTACGAAACCGCGCATTCTAACTAGAGTTAACACGCAGACTCCCTTCATCAAAGTTCAGCTAAAGAGCGAGGAAGAAGCGACTGCAATCCTCGAGCTGGGAATTCTTCTGGTGGACGGACAGCGCTTTAACATCACGCCTAAATCTTCCAGACTGACTCGATTTAACCTGTTCTTGCGTGCTTCCGCTCCCAATCTTCAGGTCTCAACGGATAACATAGTCTCATTCCTGCTCACGACTCCATTTTCAAGCTTTGTTAAGCGGGTGGTCTTCCAACAGACATTCACAGAACATCCAGGAAAGGGCAGAGGATCACGGCTGGTCAGAAGGATCTACGCAGTACTCAGGCCCCCAGTTGCAGCAGCACCGGAACCGGCAGTACCGGACATTCAAAATCCGGAGCACGCAGTTTACTTCATTCCACTTCAGTACATCTACAACCCTGTTGGAGTTGTCCTGATTACCCAGTGCAGTGCCCACGAGTGTTTCAAGTGTGCCCCATCTCCCAAAAGGTTCGGTCATTGTTCCAAGAACTGTATGGACAGCGGGAAAGGGAAGGGAAAGGGGAAAGGATCTGGTAAAGGAAAAGGATCAGGAGGAGGAGGCCCTCCAGGATTCCCACCAGGAGGCCCTCCGGGACCGCCGAGTACCCCCACAAAAAACTCAGCCAACTGGGAAGCAGCAAAAGCTAAAGCATTAAAGAGAAAGCTCACCCCCTCAGCTCTCAGCCCTGCCCACAAGATCCCCGCAGGAGGCAGCCAAAGACAACCCCTGACACAGGAAGGTGACGGAGGAATTAATCTTGCTGAAGGTAGATACTGAGAAATTGGACTGTTAAACCTGTTTCTTCTCTCTGAACACTCTCTCAGACTTTGTGCTTTCAAGCATCTGATATGCAAGTGACCCTCACTAGCATCCCTAAAACCAGAAGAGTCAATCTCTTCCTTGCTCTGCTCATTGTGACCCACCGGCCAGCAGTAAATTTAAGTATGCACAGCACATATTTACACCCCTGCTCTTGCTTTGCTCTTCTCTTTACAACTGCTGTTCACTCCCCACAGTTTGTCTCACCACACAACACATATTTCCCTCGACTTCAAAAGCTCAATCTTGAACCAGAGCACGGGCATACAGATAGCTCAAAGTTCACTCTCAAACTTGCATTACATAGACACCTTCATCATAGGGACCCTCCCGTGTACGGCACACCGTCACTAAATAAATACAAAGCACACACCTGGCATAATAATAACCTGCCGCTTGATAAACACTTATGCAGTGAATACAGTTCCTCACATAGCTCACCCTCCGAGGCACCCGAACCAACAAACTTATATGAAAACCTGCACCGGTTGTCAAACACCAAAATATTAATAAATAACCACACACGGTTCCTAGCAAACTTAAGAGGACGGGAAACCAAAGCAGGAAACACTTCACAATATGCAGGCAACTTAACGCGGCATACTGTTAACTCAATGCATTATACAGAAAGTTTAATAATACTTACACGATGCCTGGAAAACAACATGCGGTCAACAAATAACACAAATAAACCCATATGCTTTCCGAAGCGGGTGGTTACTAACCTGAAGCGGGTCACGGTAAACTTAGCTCGGTGTTTAAACAACTTAGAACTGAATGCAATACACCGTAATAGTACTGATAAAATAATCTTACGAGAGACTCGGGGGCACGGACACATGTTTCTAGGGGAAAAGGCGGCTGTAAGCACAAAAATAATGGGAAACCCTAACCTCTTGAGTCGACACCTAGTGAATACGGGACGGGTGGAAGTGCGTAGAAGTAAAATGGGGCGAAAATATTTCACACAATGCTTATATATGACAAAAAGGGTTAGTGGGAAAAAAATAAAGGCAACCGGACAACCTTGGACCGGAAGCGAATTGCATGAGGCACAATTCGTTAAAAATCGAAAATTTGCAAAAATGAGCCTAGAACCAAAAAATTTCAGGGAAGGGACCCGAGGACATATACGAAACCATGTGCGAAAGAGGAATGCCCAAATAAACGGTATGGTAGCTGAGGGGAGGCAACAAGTGGGTGTAACGCGTAACACGGTGAGCACAATAATGTTCAGAAACCACGGGAGCGGGGGAAGCGAGGTGCGCACTGGTCTTATAAAAGACACGCGGAGTGTAGTCAAGCGGGCTACAGATAAACCAATACGGTGCTCGGAAATAATACAGCGATATATTGCAAATCTAACGCGGTGGAAAAAAAACTTAAAAAAGTATACCTTCAATCTGGCAAGGGTCGGAATCGATTTCTGATTTTGCAATGTAATTGTCCGATTAATCGATTATTGGTATCGAATCGATTTGGATTTGAGTGGTACAATTATGATTAATCGTGATAACTACTTTCAAACTCGCAAAACTCGCCACTGTTAAGGGCGAAACAATTAGACAATCAAATCGATTTCAACAAATGTAACAATTATGATTGTTGATAATCGATTACAAAAATAAAACCGATTCCGACCCTTGCAATCTGGTATGGACCGAAAGGGCTGTTAACTCAACACAATATATGTATCTTATAGTAAGCCCAGCATGGTTTGAAATATATTTTAAATGGAAATAAAAATAGATAAAGCTATAAGCGGTAGCATAATTATGACATATTACATAATGAGACACCTCTTGAGATGTGAGGAAAATATTATTAAAACACGAGCGGAAATGCAAACAACCACTTACGGGCCCACTATCATGCTTCTTCATATAATGGCGGAACTCAGCAGAATGAAGTTGAACCCTAAAAAATATTTCCCGGGACCCAGAGTCATAATACACCTAGCCCACAAGAGACCTAAGGCTTGCAAAGGGATAAGTAAGAGCGCCTTGAAATACATGATTCAAAACCCCAAAACGGCATGGCTTTGGGAGAGAACACGGACTCAAACTGCAAAGAAACCCAAAATGAATTTACCTTCAAGAATAATGAAATATAAAACCCACCACAAGAAGGATAACGATACTAAACAATATAATATTTCGGAACCCGAGCAGCTGTTAAGCGGTGGAGCAAGCACCGAAGATAACGCAGTAGTTGAAACCACAATGACCACGGAATCACTCCTTTCAGAAAAGGGGTGGTTAAATGCAACTCATGTTGGTGATGCAATGAAAATACGGGACCCGAGTACCATAGCCCCTATGGACCTTACAGACATGATGCTCAAGATGACAGGGGAGGACCAAAAACTCACACAACTCATTAATAGCAGACTCAAGAAATATGGCCACACACAAATAGGCGTGTGTGACAATATACATTGGCGTCTCATAATGATTCGCTCATCATCACCTGGGAAAATAGAAGCTTACATATATGATCCCTTTGGAGATAAAGCTGAAAGAGAAACCATTAATATGATTGAGGCAGCACTCAAAACCTGGTTAAAAAATTTCATAACCATTACTGAATATAATGAATTCACAACTACCACTAGCAAGGAAACATTTCAAACAGATACATACAACTGTGGCACATGGGTAGCAAAAGCCGCCTTCAGATGGGCACAATGGAACAGAGGCTTGCACCAGACCTCATTTTTCGAGTACCTAAAATCTGATTTATATATTGGGGAGTATGGCAACAAAACGATGCAAAAGGAAATACATAAATACCGATTAGAAATGAGGGAAGAAATAGGGCTGCAGGTAAAGAATACCTGTAACACACTGGAGCTCAAACACTTGGAGCACGCTGGAAATGACGCCGCAATCAGCGGCCCTAATATGACCTTATCTCCCCACCACATCCTCACACGCAGAGGTGCCACAACCAAAAAGCAGATAGAAACTCTGGTAGAAACTTTCAGACTGAAATGGAAGACACACACCACTAATGAAACAATAGTTTCAGAAGCCATCGAATCGCATAGGAAATATCATCACACCTCGAACACGGATAACACCAACATTCAAATTCATCTTCTTGTGGCTAAGGACATATGGTCAACTGCAGTCCACATCATTCCAGAAAGACAGATTATTCACTGTGAGTTTGATACCCCTAACAATAAACACCAGAAAGACATTTCCACACTTTTTCCTCAAGACCTGAGGGTGCACCGCATAACCCTGAAACTGGGAGTACACCCGAATAACATGGGGGTTTTCAATTTTACACTAGCCCACAAAGTCTATCACATCCTGCACAACACCAAATTCTTCTCAGCAGCACAATTGAACAGAGACCTACTATACGAACTTGAAAACCTAAACATTAGAATTCTACCACAAACGGGCAGAGAAGCCAGGATAATCAAACACGAAAATAACAAAGCCATTTCGACCATACGACAATCACTGAGAACTCACCTTCCGAAAATTGATGCACATCCAACAAAGCCAAATTCTGAGCACAAAGACTGTAAATCCATTCACACTGCTTATAATCACCTCATCTCAGGCAAAGGAAGGCCTTCTGTGAACCCCACACATATGGATACCGCAGGAAACACTCTCATAAACAAAAGAGAATAATCCGTAAAACCAAATGCACAAACAAAATCTTTGATATCGAGAACATTTATGACGCAGATGGCAGATGCATACTACAAAAAGCAAAACACAAAAACGCCATGAGACAGTCAGAAGAAATAGACCGACTCACTAAACTACAACTAGCACAACACTCTAACAATTTGATTATAATGGGTATGAATATGAGAGGCCTCCGACACCACAAAGAAGATAAAGACAGTTTAATCAAGTTAGAAACAATCTGCAATCTTTTAATCGACGGACGGGCTGATATAATATGTATATCAGAAACCAAGGTAAATACTGAAAACCTTGCATTAATCAAAACCCTAATGACACAAAAAGGAATCCAATTTCGCACGTCTCATGTAAATGAGAGAGCTTCTATTGGTTCCATGATCCTATGGAATCCGAAGAGTTTGCCACTATCCACCTCGGTCACCACAATCGATGGAGATGCAAAGAGAGCAGTAATGACCAAATTTTCAGGAAATAATGGTTTTGAGCTCTACATAGCCAGCGGTTATATGAATGATGCTACATTAGTAGAGGAACAAGTGGAATTATATGACACACTTACTGACTGGGCAGGTAGGTCAGGAAATAATCCAAAAAAGGCCTACGTAGAGATAGGTGACAAAAACTGCACCATTACCCCAAATCAGCGGGTGTCAGGTGGAAATTACATGTCGTATCAAGAACATGTCGAAAAGAATAAGCATCTTTTAACCTATTTCAACAATGACAGATGCTCACTCAATGAACTGATAATGGACCGAAATCCAAACACGGAAATTTTCACACATGTCATATCCAAAAACTCAAAAGCAAAACTCACCCATATCATGGCCAACACAGCTATGGCAGAAATGACCGTTAAAACAGGATGGACGGAGGAAAACCCTTATATCATCTCCGACCACGGGATAGTATGGGCTGAATTTAAGCTCCCTAAAATCGACACCAAACCGCAGATTTCCACCGATACAACTTTGCCAACACCTAGATTTAATGGTGCCAAGGAAACCACACATGATGAGTACCCAGGGTACCCAATTAGAATGACAAACAAAAATAAGGGTACAAAAAGGAAAATAAACAGGAAAGATATTGTAGGACTTCTCGAAGCAAACGGATACAGCACAAACGAACTTGTGCACGCGTGCATCAATAAAAACAAAGCTAGAACCGCTATCAGCACCATTAAGGGAGACACCACTGATCTTGATCTTAAACGGGATAATATCGACGGCAGCCCCATTACAGTGAGTAAGCTCATAGCTAAAAATAAAGAGGCAGACAATATAGAACAATGTCTAAAATGGCACAACAAACCCAAGGAATGGTGGATTCACCTTAATAGCCCATGGCATGCAGCTCACCTACTCTCTAGAGGAAAGGGGATGCCGGAAGGTGGTCTCAACTTAGGCCATAACGACAAAGATAACATCTGGCATATAGGTTCGCCTCACCTTTTAAATAAGAAAGATGTTAATGCCTATCTCAAACGACACCTGTCCTTCAGCTCACTGGAAGTTAAGAAAATCACGAAATCCAACACAGATGAGCACATGACCAGCTGGAATATTCTCCTACAACCCCATATGCCTGCTAAATTCTGGAACCTGTACGGATCTGAGATGCATTCGGAAAAAATAGATTGCACCGCCCATTTATTCCAATACGCTACAGGCTGGGTGTCTTACACTGAAAGACTACATAACACACTCGAAATGGAAAATGGATCGGAAGCAACTAGAAACGGCGGCACTGGCCTCAAGGAAATGCACCCTGACGCGACATGGGATACCCTGCACAAATTGGCACATCAGGCGGCAAGTGACGCCTTTGGCACCAAGAATCTGAACATAGCTGGGAGGTCTGAAAAACCATCAGCAGTATCTAACTATATATACAAATGGCTAAACACAGTACGCCGCATCATCAAATATTTGGACACGAGAACTCATGCAAGCAACATTCCTAAGCAAGCCAAAAAGGCTGCCCGCACGCTACCTTTTGCCTCGCTCAAACCCAAACACAATGAAACGGCAGCCACATGGGGATCACGTCTGCATGAAAATTATGTAATAATCAGAAATGCTTTTCAGAAAAGCAGAGACACTGACATTGAACGACGCAATCTCCGAGAAAAGGAAGCCTTGCAGCATCTTTTCTCAACTAACCTTTCGAGGTTTCTAGACACAGTCATGGGAAAGATGAAACCTACTGAAAAAGGTGCAGCCGCTACCCCAGGTAGTGATGGAAAGATACCTGAGACAAAGACAGAAAGACTAAACACAACACTAGATGAATACAAAAATAAAAAACTATTTTCTACTAACCCGAATGAGCCAGATGAACTCCCACAGTGGCTCACTGACATTCTAAAGGACAGCCCCAAAATCCCCGATACGGCCGCTGCTAGACTACTGACAGAAATCACGCACAAAGAACTCCAACAAGCATACTCGGACTGTGGTATCTCCACAGCACCAGGACCCTCAGGAATGAGATACTCGCAGTGGATCAAGGGCCCAGAAAATTTTTAAGAGGTTACTGTCTCACTTTTTAACCACATTCTTATAACTGGGAAATTTCCAAAGAGTGCAAAATCTGGAGTCATCCTTCCAATCCCTAAAAATCCCTCTGCACCATGTACAATAGATAATTCTAGACCCCTTACAATGTTGGAAACGGGTCTTAAACTATTTAACACAATAATTGCTAACCGTCTCAAAACAATACTTAACACTCACCCCATTCTCTTTCCCATTCAAGATGCGTTTCTTCCGAATAAAAACATAGATGACTCACTTCAAATTCTGAATGAAGTAATTTCGGATGCCAATAGATACGACAAAGACCTTCACGTAGTTTACCTGGACCTCAAACAAGCATTTGACAGAGCTGAATTCTGGATGAGCAATTTAGCGCTGAGAAAGCTGGGACTCCCATCACAAATAATCAACATCATCTCAGACATTACCAATGATGCTTCTAGAATGGTACTCACCGAAGAAGGCCTCACGGATGAATGGTCCCTAGAATGTGGAGTCCCTCAGGGAGAAGTTTTGAGCCCACTTAGGTTTGTAGCCATTATGGACATCCTTGCAATTTGGTTAGCAAAAAGAGCAAACGGTGTAAACCCGACAGGATCCACATATGGATATGAACTGAACTCGGAACGCCATAGACCAGACAAACCAGGAAATAATGTTATTCCTCCCTCCCAAAACCTATTAGAAAAGGACACCACTTTAAATATCTTTGCACGGTTCTTTTGTGATGACATCATTCTCGTGGGGAAAACTAAAGACGAAGTTCAAGACATGCTAGGTGTAGTTAATGAATTTATGAGCTTCATTGGTATTCCCATCAATGTTAAGAAATCCAAATACTCTTACAGAAAGCGTATTAAACCTCAGGGCAAAACAGTAACGCGATATGACCCGTCCGATGATTTACTCATCTCAGGGGGTCACCTGGAGCCCAATACAAATGACCCAAGTCCTTCCATTGATTCGAAATGGATACCCCCTGAGTCACCAGAATTCCTCGATTTCTCCAACAGCAAAGAGGTAAACAGATATCTCGGAGTATGGTTTGCACTAAATGGGGAATGGGACAAACAGGCGGAAATCCTTATCGACAGACTTAAATCTACTCTCACATCCATCCAACTGCAACACATGACTCTACACCAGCTAAGATATGTTATAAATGCGGTTGTAGTTCCGAGGATGGCATACCCCCTTAAAGTTACCTCAGCAATTGCCAACTCCTCAAAGAATGTCGCAATTGAATTAGACAAAATGATAGCTTCGTTTATAATTAAATATCTGGGCTGCCCAGTTGACACCAATCACCAAATAATCTGGACAGCAGTCTGCCAAGGCGGGTACGGTATTGATAGTGTCTTTGATGTTGTAACCGCGTCGTGTATCACCGAAACTATGAACACCCTGTGTTCTGCGGATGAACACGAATATTGGCAACACAACCACACGGACCGTATCACTGATCCCCACCTCATCTCACTATACCGTAGAAATAGCAATCTATGGCTTAAAATAATAATTCAAAACATGAACAACGAAATGGGTAAAAATGTTATATCGGGTTTCCCCTTATCGCACTATGCAACCTACAGCCATACTAAAGACAAACGTTTTAACTGGTTTAGGCGTACAGGTCACATTATGGCAAAACTTGGATACGCTATTGACTCTAAAAATTACCCTGAAAATGAAGCGGGTGAAAATACATTAATCACCACCCTTCCCAGACAACTCTACATGTCGAGGAATGTTACCTCCGCAATACAAAAATACAACCTCAAGCACACAGGTTCCTTTCTAACTCCTTGCGGTGGAATGTTAAAAAACTGGCAAGAAAGTAAATGTTTTTTCAGGCTGAATGGCAGTAGACCCCCTGGATGGCTAACCGAAATCGAAAAGGAAATGCTTCAAAACCCCGTAGATTTGGACCCACAGGCTAGATATGTCAAAAAACAATATAGAGACAACATAGTACCCCCCGACACGGGTGAATTTCATTGGAAAGGGAATGGTGACCGAAATTCCATCTCTCTTATTCACATTACCAATATTGACTTAGAGGCCATGTCAATACAATATACAGAATACAGTAACAATGCCATAAACCCTAATGTCTTTGTCAGAATCAAAGGTACCAACAGTCTTCAATACGACTTTGAATATAGCATCACCAATGACGGTTGCATCCTAATTCCAGCAGGTTCTATTTTTGAATATAATGACCATATGGACCCGCCCTCTTCTGTCCTTGCTACAGTTAGTGATATCAACTCACACTATGATTACATCTCAGACAGACAGTATGAAACCATTATTGCCAGAATGAAAAACAAAACTGCGGAGGAAGAAAGTGAATACAGCTGCCCCAGCGACTCGGAAGAAGAATCCACCTCCAACGCCGAAAAGAGCAAACAAATGGAAGACTATGATATGGCAAGCGATGGTTCCCTTTTTGCTGGAAAGAAAACAGCATGCAGTGGGGCAGCATATGCTATAAAAAACTTTGACAACGGGATGCCACTTGTACGGAAGATGAATATCCCCCCCTCAAGAACTTTCTCCGCACAGGGGCTCCTTATCAAGGAGGATATCCAAAACCCGAGTAGCACATCTGCTGAAATTGCGGGACTGCGATTTCTACTCACAGAACAAAAAGAGAAACTCCTCAAATCTATTACTCCAATGGTACATGCCATTGACTCTATGGCAGCAATATCTGCGGTAGCAAAGGATGGCAGGTCCATGAGTGCTCGGGACAAACTACGTGAAGCTAATCGCAGAGATGTGCAGGCTGTTCGCCTACTGCTAGAAGAACTTGGCTTCTACAGTGAAGGAGACCACAGTAAAATCATCCTTAAATGGATCAGGGGTCACAATAATGACAAAGTCCATGACAGAGTGGACCGTACTGCTAAAAGAGCCTCATTCAGAGGGGGCTGTTTTGACATTTCTCGCTACGACCCTGCCGAGGAACTACCCTTCTCATTATTCTTTTTTGAGGTCCCTATTTTAGGCGATATACGTAGTCACATCAGAAGAATTCAACGACTCTCACACTATCATAATTGGAGAACCCTACAGTCCCAAGGGAAGCATCTGAGAATGCTCAACGAGAATAACACCGCCCCCACCAAAGATATTTCCAAAATGACACCTAAAGCTTTCACCGCTTCTAGAAGTAGAGAACTCCTGGGTCTTCAAGCCTCTCCTGCACGCTTATTTAAACTGGGGAAAATCGGGTCCGAAAACTGCCCCTACTGCCAACAGAATACAAAATGCACCTTCGAACACATCCAACTTGAATGCCCAGGACATAATGATAGTTTATATAATCTTAGAACAACCCAAGATATCGAACTAAGGAAAATCATCGCTGAAGAAATCTCAGAAAAACCTAAACTACTAAACCCTGGAAAGGGTACCACATATATCAGAACACAACCATCGAAACTTTTTCCACTTGCTGACCTAAAACAGGAAATGAATGAGGAATTATACTTACACGCTCTCCCGGAAGCTAGCATGTACCGTCCATCAAGTTCAAAAAAGAATACCATTGCCGTGACCGCAAAGCCTGAAGTGGACCATGTTAAGGGAACAATTAAATATCCCGAACTCCAATATGTTCAAAAGAAAGAGTTTTGGAAACTTTTGGCTTGGCACCGCCTTTCCAACAAAGCAGTCCCATGCTCACTTGCGGAGTACTCGAATAGGGCACACGATATCCATGAAGCCCTCAATGCATGTAAGTTTGAATCGGGAGACCCTAAAAACTGCTATGCAATAAGAAGAAGCCTCTTAGATATTTTGGTGGATGACAGAAACCTTGACAAAAACGGCTGTGAACTTTTCTCCAACCCACTAAATGCCCACCCTAGAATTTACTCGAGAAGATGCATACCCACCACTAGAATGAAAAAAGCCCTCAGGCCCTTCTGTTATCATGGGAAAATCGGTTTTGATGGCCTCGCTTGGGATGCCTACGTGGATCCGTTAACAGGCATTGGCAGAATAGTTTACGGAAATCCCCCCTTTGATGGAAAGGATAAGGGCAAATCTTCGGCGGTTATGACTACCTTGGAAATGGGACATAAAGCGGCCAACACTGTACCCGGATTTTCAGGAACATGGATTCTTCCACTGTCTCCCAAAAACCAAAAAAGATGGTTTGATAAAGGATTTAAACTTGTTTTCAGATTCCCGCATAACACTATTCCATTTATCCCACATGGTTATTGGACGGGTGATGACCCCTACGTTCTCCCAGGTGGCGGATGCTATAAGGATGATTTCTCGGATGTCGTTATCATAGCTATAGACAGTGCACCCAGCGATACTCAACCAGCCTTTGACTGGAGGCCTACACAGAAAAAGATTGCTAGATGGTTCCTCAATGTCCTCCCTAAGTCCAGAGTCACGGAGAGGAGACTAGAATACACTGGAGTTAGCCCTGATATTTGGAATGAAGTTCTGAACGAAAGGGACAACGTACTCCCTTCTTCGTTGTGCCCATGGCCCACCCAAGACCCCCCCTATCATCAGAATGGGGCTGAGCATTATTATGGCGGTCACCATGACACGACAATCACCAACGTAGCTTCTAAGCCCTTCATTAGCACCGTGAAATGGCCCAAAGCACTTACACTCATGGGGTACCTCCCTCCTCTTTTCGGTACTGTCCTCAACACGATAGGTGTTCCCCGTGGCAAGATTAAACCTCTCCTTAAAAAACTTTCAAGAATTTGTAGGCAACACACCAGAAATAGGCGAGACGTGTTTCTGTTAAACACCCCCACCACCTTAAACACTGACCCGCATACAGTTGACATCTCGAGCAGTGAGACCATGACAGAAACAGAAGCTGTGCAGCAATCAAACGACTTTCTTCAAACCCTTTTGCAGTAATTTTCAAAAGTCTTGCAATATAAGGTGGCTCCCCGTCCTCTAGGGGAGGGGCCCTCCCCTCCCTCCCCCCACCACCCCCTCTCCCCCGCCCACCCTGACCCCCTTCCTCAACGTCTCCAAATACCCCCTTAATTCTTCGACTTCCCTCCCCGCCGCTCAGATTCAGCCACCCCTCCACTCACCCGGCCACGGCTGCTTCTCCACCTTCTAGAGTTTTTTGCTTAGCACCTAGCTTTTTCTCTAGATGTCACCCTGCTGAAAAGTGGGTTGAGCCCCTTTGTGGGCGCGCTATAGTAGAGGGAGTAGCCCCTAGTGTTTTCACTAGCCTGCTTTGCAGGGTTACCGCACTCTCAGGACTTTGTCCCTTTTGCTAGCGTAAATGTTTTATTATTATTATCTGGGCACAGAAGGGGCCACCAGTGGCGGCCCGTCCAACGAGGGCATATGACTGTAGCACGGGCCCCGTGTCGAATCAAGCATCGGAGGAGTTGGCCCACTAGGCCGAAGGGAGGATTACACCAGTTGTTCTCCTGAAACCAATCGTCATTCAAAAAGCAATTAACATTCTCCGTGTCGGGGCACCACCACCGGCTGTTAAACCTCGGCAGCAAGTGGTTCTTGTCAGTGGCAAAACGGTCAACGGTGTGCTTCCCCCACAAGGCATCTAACACCTCGAACCAGTAAGTAGACAACATCCAATCGTCACTGTCATAAATACCCGCCAAATAGTCTGCATACTCATTAAGGGTACGAGGAATCCAAGAAACCTCTAGGCGGACACCGTGGTGCACGGTCCACCAGGAGATCTCCACTGCCAGCTTATGCAGGGGGGCTTTACTGCTGCAACCCTTCATTAGGATCCTCCAAGCCGATTGCGAATCAGTGTGCAAGTGAACTGTGGTGCCAACAACGAACCGAGCTAGAGATTGCAGCGTCTTAAGAATACCCACGAGCTCACGCAGAGTAGAAGACTCAGCTCGTTCCGCCAGGGAGAGGTGGCCTCTGGCATCGAGCCTCTCTCTAGCACCAAGCGGGGCTAACCAGCCGCCCCAACCAGTAGCGCCGGCATCTGTCCAAATCAAGTTACAAAAAGCTCGAACCACCAAATCCCAAATAGCAGAGGTGAACCCCTCGGCTCCAGTGTCTGCCCACAACTGCAATTCAGAAATCACTTCAGGAGGCAAAGAGATATAGGCATCCCAACGGGCAGCTGATTCAACAACAAAATACATCTCTCGCGTAAACATAAAGGCAGCCTTGCCAAGTGCCAATCGAAGGGACATCACTTTCCCGGCAATAGAGGCGAGGGCTCGGACTTTCACGCGGCGGGACTTCAACGCCGCTGCAACGCGAGCCTGAAGCGAGTCCCACTTCTGCTGAGGAGCATAAAACAAGCCGCGGACAGAGTCGATTCCCATTCCAAGGAAAGCAAGCCGCTGAATAGGCTGCAACACTGACTTCTCCCAGTTAAGGAGGAAGCCCGCTGCGTCGAGGTCTGCTAAGACCGTAGCCTGCTGCAGAAGAAACACAGCTAGAGAACCAGCAATCGAAACACCGAAAAATATGAAATCATCGAGGTAGTGGATCAACTTCATTCCCTGCTGTCGCCATCTCTTGGCTAGTTCTCTACCGATACGAGTGAACACGTAGGGCGCACACGCTAACCCGAAAGGCAATACAGCGTAACAATAGAACTTCCCCTGCCACTCAAAAGCTACGTACTGGTGGCTGTCGGGGTGTAATTCCACGTGGTGATACCCCGACGTGAAATCGAAAGACCACATATAGCCGTCCGGATCAAGCAAGTCGCGAACCATAGTAAGACCCTCATACTTAAACTTCTGAACGAAAAGGTACGAGTTGACATAGCGCCCATTCCAAATCAGGCGCTTCTTAGGCGGAATTCCCGGTCCTAAGTCACGGTATGCCACACTCAGCGGAGAAACAACCGTAGGGCGCGTGGGTACCTCGTATGCCGCGCCTGTGTCAACTAGGCTGTTTACAACCTCAGTGACGAACTCCGCTTCACGAAAAGCGAGCGGTGAATTCGCGAACGCTCTAGCTGGAGGAGGCTCGTCAATCCAGGGAAGAGACACACCAAAGGTGATCCATAGTAGAACTACGGCATTACAAAAAGTACTCCAGAACGAGAGTCTCTTTCGAAGGCGGCCTCGAGGGGAAGGGGCTTTGGGGGACCCCTCCTCGTACTCTCCGCGCTCATCCTCTCCTGCAGCCTCGATCTCTACACCTCTCCCAGGAGGAGAGTCAAACATCACGCAGCAAACGTGCGTTCCGCTAAACAGCGGGATACTCAAACGAGCAAGGCACTCAAACGAGTACAAGAACAACGAATACACCATCGAACAAATTTCAGGGCAATAGCGCGCACGACCAACGATCTCTGAAAAAATTAATAGTAATTGTTCATCATTCTGTCTCTACCTAGTTAGGCGGAGCCTGTGCTCCATATGGGCACTGACTGGACATATGTCCCGAACGGCCACAAGAGTAGCACGTTGGAGGGCCTTTGCCCTTCCCTTTACCGCCCTTAAAGGGGGTTTCATGTCTCGGATACCACTGCTGACTATACGATCCCTTGCCATAGCTTCTAGGCTTCCAGCTGTTACGGCTTTTCTTCGATTCAGCAGCGCGTTGCTCAGCGGCTTTCTTAGCCTTTTTGTACCGCTTTTCATCCTCTTCAGTGAGAGTTACCATTTCTTCTGAAAATTCTTTCGCAACATTCCAGCCATCTTTGAAGGCTATGAAGGCTACTTGGGCGCGCTGTTCGCAGAGTTTCATACCTTCCTCGAGTTGCGCCTTGGCCTTCTCGAGACTCTCCCTCACATCCTCCGCAATCGAATCCGGCACCGCCTGCGCAAGTGTACCTTCAGTGCAATATTTTTATTTTTTCGTATACCTGAAACCCAACGTATATGATATACGTTCCTCCTACGTTATACGATTTATTTTATTCATTATTATTTTTATTTTATTATTATTATTATTATTATTATTATAACTTATTATTATTATTATATAACTTATTATTATTATAACTTATTATTATCATTATTATTATTATTATTATGTTGGAGAGTGCATTTATGTTTCTTGCACGTCTCATTAGATCGGTTTTCTGCAGCGTTCGGCGATCGCAAAATTGATCGCGATCATGATCAGTTCGCGAACAGGCCTGATCGTATAAAATATCTAATTGGGGAAAAATCTTTAGATTGTCCCCCTCTTTGAAAAAGTCCGTTTTATGACGTCACAAATTTGCGTATTGGGGAAAAATCTTTAGATTGTCCCCCTCTTTGAAAAAGTCCGTTTTATGACGTGACGCTTTTGTGTATAAATTTTTAGAGGTTTGATTTCGCAGAAACCAGCTATTACAGAACGAACATTGCTTTGCGTGACGCTCTTTTGCGTCACGTATTAGTGTAGTAGTTTATAGCCTAGCTTTGCGTCACGTATTAGTGTAGTAGTTTATAGCCTAGCTTTGCGTCACGTATTAGTGTAGTAGTTTATAGCCTAGCTTTGGGAGACGTATAGTGTAGTAATTTATAGCCTAGCTTTGCGTGACGATTTTTGGGAGGTTACTTTCAATTTGCGTCGTTGAGATGAAAGCTGCTAACAAAATGTCCATCGTGGATATGTTTTGTTGCGTATAAATTTTTAGAGACTCGCGCTCACGCTCTTTTTATTTAGAGACTTCATTTCGGCGTTCAGTATTATATATTTTCACGGTATCACGTTAGCGTTCAGCGTTAAGTATAATATTTTAAATATTAATAATTAATATTGTTTATAATAGATGAAGAGCATAAATATATGGATGTGGTCGACATTGATATAAAAACGTATGACATGACATGACTGAAACGCAGTCCGAAAACCGTTGAGCTGAGAGCTTCGACAATGAAAGTTGATGACATTGTCATGAACGTCAGTTGTATGGGCTGGCCGAGTCCGATGGAAATCAAGTTGCTTCCCACATTTTTTTGGGGGGGAGGGCGAAGCCCCCCCCCACTGTGGTGGCCGTGAGCCGTAGGGGAATCGACAACTTACTATCTATTAATTTTATTCTTTGAAATTGGATCTTTGAAATTGGATCAACTGGGATGTTTGAGCCTCGTAGGTGATTTGGCCTTTTAATTTTGAGGGCGAGATTGGGCTTCCGCGCCCCCGTCGTGGCTCATCCCGTCGCCCACTGCGGGGTTGGCTGAGGCCGGCTCGACGAAGGGGGTTGAGCGACATCAAATTTCAAAATATTTGCTACTATGCTTCAAATAACACTATTGGTTGCAAATACCGAATTTTGATTTGTAGATATTTGGATACTGTGATGTTCAATCTTCTATTTTATTGGTCGATCTAAGTGTTGACACCTACATGTCAAAATGATATGAATGCCGCCATTTTGCGGTTATCGTTGACACAATGATATTGTCAGATTATGAATACAATTTCCAAAAAACATTCGCAAACATGCCAGCTATTAAAGTTTGAAGAACTCCTATCTGGAAAATCTATACTATTACCAATCTTTCATGTTATTGGTTCTCCTCTAGTTGAACATTTAAATTTTAATGACACATGTCAAACGAATAATGCAATTGCCGCCGCTCATGTACTTACACAATGACATTTGTCAACATTATGGACACAGTTACCAAATCTATTTGATACTATAGATTGAACTTACTTCCTTGTAGCAACCTACAAATTGTTCAACGACTCTTTGTTTAAACCATTATTGACAATACAACCACAGCAACTCTATCCAGATTCACTGTTAAACATGTCCGCACCTATCAAATTCGAAAAAACATGGTTTGCAACCATTAAAGCCAGGTCCGAAAATGGAGAGGACCTCACCCAGGATCATTTCAGGGTGATGGCATACCTTGAGAGTAAGGGCAAGGCTCTCTCCAGAACCACGAGGAGAAGAAGCCCGTGGTAACCCTGATATTCAGGGACGCCTGTGGTCACATCCTTATATGTTCGGGCTGGAAAGCTCTTGCTGGGTCCACCAGGGACGACCCGAGTGACCATGTCAAGGTTGGTAAAATCTACGACATCTATTTTTCGGTAGAAACATTCTACAATTTAAGTGATCCACGGTATGCCATGCAATACGAATGCCACAGAAGTCAGAACTCCTACTCGCAACCACAATCAATTTTGGAAATTGATTTTTCCCCACCTGTACGTTCACGTACCCCCTATAATTTTTTAGAGGTTTGATTTCGCAGAAACCAGCTATTACAGAACGAACATTGCTTTGCGTCACGTTCTTTTGCGTGACGCTTTTTGCGTCACGACTTTCAATTTGCGTCGTTGAGATGAAAGCTGCTAACAAAATGTCAATCGTGGATATGTTTTTTTGCGTATAAATTTTTAGAGACTCGCGCTCACGCTCTTTTTATTTAGAGAGTTCATTTCGTTGCGACCAGGTATAGGTATTCCAAAACGAGCACTGATTTGTGTCACGCTTTTTCTGTCACGCTTTTCGCGCTCACGCTCTTTTTATTTAGAGCCTTCATTTCGTTTATGGTCAATATTCAATTTTATTGAAATTCACGGTGTCACGACTCTTGAGTATAAATATAAATTAGCGTTCAGTATTATATTTTAAATATTAATAATTAATATTTTATAATAAGATGAAGAGCATAAATATATGGATGTGGTCGACATTGACACAAAAACGTATGACATGACATGACATAAAACGCAGTCTGAAAAGCGTTGAGCTGAGATGCTTCGACAATGAAAGTTGATGACACTGTCATGAACGTCAGTTGTATAGGCTGGCCGACGAGTCCGATGGAAATCAAGTTGCTTCTCA
>LGRX02021563.1:0-10097 GCA_001247695.2 Cymbomonas tetramitiformis
AAACGGTGCAGGTGCAAAGAGGACTCCTCCAAGGAGACAGCATGAGCCCCCTCCTTTTCATAATATACCAGGAACCGTTGTTAAGGTGGCTAGAGGTGGGGGAGCATGGATACCAGCACAAATACGCAGCGGAACAGGAAAGACTGGGCCCCCTCAGGACAACAGCAGGGGCGTTCGTCGATGACCTGCTCATACTATGCCCCACGATTTTCCACATGCGAGCTCAGCTGCACAAACTGCAGGCATTCTCACAATGGAGTGAACTCAAAATTAATCTTACCAAGTCAGCCATAACAGGCATAAAAAATGGGGTTTCCATACCCGAGCAACTCCATAAGGACCTCAAAATGGTGGGAGTGGACGGTAAGCTAAGCCACTTCAAGATACTCAAACCAGACGACACATACAAATACCTGGGAGTACTACTGGCATTCACAGGCAGGTGGGACAAGGAGAAAGCAGCTGCTAAGGAAGAGATGAACCACAGAATACAAGCACTACTGCGCTCCCCACTAACGCCGGACCAAAAAGAATACTCCCTTCACTCTGCAATACTGGGGAAGTTCAGGTATGGACTGCACCTAGGGCTCTACACAGCGGGCGAAATAGACGACTTCAACAAAATAATAGGTGGGGCCACAAAGAACATACAAGGTCTGCCCCGCAACGGAACGCCAAACATTTTCACCACACAGGAAAAGGAAAAGTTCGGCTTGGGCATGGTGCCACTCCAGGCAGTCTACGCCCAGTCGATTTGGAGCGGACTACTGGAGGCCATGCACAGCGAAGAGGACAGAGGAGCAGTACGGGGCCCGGCGTGGAGGCAAATAAACCTAAAGTCAAGACTCAGAATGTCCCACGTCAGCAGGTCCACCAGAGGACTGGTAGAATACCACTGCACCGCACGCATGAATTGCACAGACCTCGACAAACTCTGGGGGGGGCACCAGACAAAACACAACACACTGAGAAAACTCAATGCCCTACTCAGATACAACATTACGCCCCAGGGGACAGAGGGGATGCTCAGACAGCTCCAAACCCCAGCACCAAAGATAATGGAACAGCTAAAAGGGGCGACCAGAAGAAAGTCCGACAAAGAGATGGAAGGAACAACAAGGAAAACGAAAGCAGGCAATATAATGGATGGGGACCTACCGGCACCTCCAGACTGGCAGGCGATGTGCACAGACCAAACTGCCAGGCTCACAGTACCCAAGGACACGCCAACTGCGATAAATTTCACAACGTGCCTCAAACTATTCACACACTTCCCAGACCTAGTGTTCCTTACCACCCGGGATGGCCAACATGCGATTAGCCAAGCAAACGTCAGGGAACAATGCACAGATGCAGCCCTCAAAGCAGACCGCAGTGCCATAGCAAAAGGCCTGGCACACCTGTACCCATACCTATGCGAAGCCCAGCCTAGAGACATAGCGAAGCCGGGGGACTTTTATGATAGCAGCACAAACCGGCGGCTGAAGCAACAATACAGGAGCATACCCTGTGAGGGACCGTCGGACCCCCACACAATGCGAACCAACCTCCCGCGCCTCAACCCGGAACAGCTACGGGCTAAAATGACGGAATGGGAGGCGAGGCTGGTCCCCAGAGAAGAGATTCACAGGCAACTCTCCCTGCACCCGCTTACAAGGATTAACGAGACGGAGACTACCGGTCCAGTACAGGGGGAGGAGGAGGAGGAACCACAAGACCTCCACACACGCCCACAAACTAAGTGGATAGATGAAATAGACCCCATGGCCGAAAAAATGGAGGCAGGCTGCTTTGAGAAAGGCCAAACGATAGACAAGCCGAAGGAGATTGTGGCAATGAGGACCCTACTCATTGACCCAACGGACCCCCACTCCCTGGTGACGCAGTATAGAACCCAGTGGAGGCACTCAGAGGGGGATGACTCCTACTCATGGAGTACAAGGGAAACCATAACTGACTACCTAAAACTTGCCAAGCGAAGGGGCCAAAGCGCGACCACCTTCCCAACCCTGAAAAGAAGACTGCGAACAAGGGGCTCCCAGGTGACTCACCCCACAGGTCTCAGAGAAATATTGGCTGGAAGGCCGCACCTGGGGCAGGCCTGGCCCACACTACATGCAGGAAACCTCACCCTGGACCCGACAGAAACCAACCCAGAGCAGGACATTGCGGACAATAGAGAACACCACTGCCAACTACGGCTGGAGGGGGAACTCGCCCACAGCTACCACAGAAATGGGAAGTACATAGGCACCCTCACGAAAGAAAAGCTTCTCAGGCTACACGAAAGGTACACCCAGGCAGTGGGTACCACAGACCACCAAACCCCACACCAACGCACACTACGCATTGAAATGTGGGAGGACCATAAGATACAGGTCTCCACGTTCGAGGAGGAAATAGGGCACCTCCTCATTAGGTACTCAAGCAAAGAAGAAAAGGAGGAACGAAAAAAGAACTTACAAAACCACTGGACATTCCCTGCCCAGATGCAAAGGGCACTACAACAGGCATTCGGAATTACCACTGAACTATTTGCCTCACCCCTCAATGTTCACCACAACACCACGACGTACTACGCCAAGTATGACAGAGACAAGGTGTTCGGGGCCAGAGGCTCAGCCTGGACGACAAACTGGATGAAATTGGGGGCCTACCAGTTCAACCCAGAATACACGCCACAGGACCTCAAAAAGGCACTGGACTTTGCCATTGCGGCCACCACCACACAAGACCCGGTGTTCGGGGTCGGAGTATACCCGGCATATGAGAAAACCCCATACAGGAAACTATACAACGCACACGCAGGGCACCTAGTACACGAACTACTTGAAATACCACAAGGCAAATTCACATTTCTGCCCCCTGACCACTGGATGGGTGCCACCCACCAGCAAGCGAAACAGTGCAACTGGAACCTCAGGGTACTGATTGTTGCCAACAAAGCGGGGTGGCAGGCCCACTGCGGGGACCCAGATGCTGCCGCGGATTGCATAAGGAGGGCACTCACAACTTGCCCGCAGAGCAAGGTCCGCACGACCACAGCCGTCAGACAGCCAATGAGGGAGGCGAACCTGCACGACACGAACGAACCAAACCAAGAAGGACGCACCCCCAGTGTGGACTGTGTGGTGGACACAAGACCATGGCAGCGATACGAACTCCCGGAAATTAAGACAAAGGACATGACAAATGCAATGGGAAGAATGTGCAACACAGGGCCACACTTACGGAACGACCTCTGCCCCCAGTGCTACAACGTACAGGCAGAAGTTGAAACCTGGTGGGAGGACAGCCACCTCCATGTGGAAGAAGGACCAGCCAAATGGGAACTCCTCCCCGGAAGCAGGGGAGGTAAATGGGACATACACCCCCCCACCGTACAACAGGTGGTGGAAGCCAACACTTTACACACCAGGCTTACAAGACAGACTGACGCCCAAACGGTATGGGACAAGGTAGCGAGGTCAAAAATTGTCAGATACCCCACTGACTTCTGGCCCGAACACGAACCGGGGGTCCAAGGAAGGAGATGGGAACTGACAAGAGACCGAACAGAGGACCCCAGGAACCGAGCCCCGAGTGACACACCAGCCCAACTGACATACCCCCCCCCTCAAAGGGCACACGAGGCAACCTCGTACCTATACACAGACGGGAGCAAAAGAGAGATAGAAACAGAAGAAGGAGGCAAAGAATGGGCCTCAGGAGCCGCGGTATGGGACCCCAGGTCCGGAGAAGGGGAGGCCCACATGATTCGATGGGAAGGTGAGGACCAAGAGGTGAACAGAGCCGAGCTTCTTGCCATACAAAAAGCAGTGACGCTCCCGCCACCACCAAGTGGCAAATGACTCACCATTTGCACGGACAGTGCCAATTCCATTAGACAACTGGAGAACATGAGAACGAAACCCCACAGCATGGAACACCACCGGCAAAGGGACCTCCTGTATGCCATACTGGTCAACATTGAGGCATTGGTAGCAGCGGGGCACACTGTCTCACTACTGAAAGTCAAGGCACACACGGGAATTGCGGGAAACGAAAAAGCCGACGAGGCAGCCAAGCAAGCCTGCACTACAGGGACCCTCACGGAAGCATGGGATAATGACGAAACAATAAAAGTCAAACCCATGGTACCGGACGGGGACTCGGACAGCAGAGAGCTAAAAGGAAAGCTCGCGGTACAAAAATATGTAACTACACTACTCCGTGAACGGCAAGCCCAAGGAAACAGCAGACTCTCAGCAAAAATGACCGAGCTCCAGGGAGAACCCACAACCTGGACCCACCAACTGAAAACAGAGCACATTTTCAGGTGGGAAGCGCACCATGACCAAGCGCAACAAACTGAAGAGGAACAAGCGACAATACGGGACCCGATACCCAACCAGCAGCAACAAGCCGACCAGACCAAAGACGAAGAAGACAGGCAAATAAAGGCCATGATGGAACAAAGGGAGGAAGAAGAGATGCTTTTTATGCAAGAAATGCAGGAGCAACAAGAATACTGGGAAACAGAGGGCAGAACGGACCTCACCCGAGGAAGCGACCCCAAACCCGCAGAGACACCACCCCAACCCTCTGAAGGGGAAGAAATATTTGAGGAACTCAACGAACTCGCGGAGAGACTTGAAGTGACCCAAGAGGGACACAATGACGAGGAAATTTTTGGGATGCTCAATGAACTCATTGAACAGCGGGAAGCGCCTCAAGGGGAGCAGACAAATGAAAGACAAGCTCGCCATGACCGGGTCACGGAGGAGTCCAAAGTCCATGCGATGATGGAGGACCCGATGCCCAGAACAAGATGGAAACAACGAAAGCACGACATGACACACAACCGAACGAAAAACAGGAACGTCCCCCCGGTTCAAGAGGGCAAGGCCACCGAAAACTGGCTAAACGAAACAATGAGGCACCTCAAGGGAGACAAGCCACTACACAAAATAGCGAACGGCTTCTGGAAACGAGCCACCTTTGCGGCACGAAAAACAATACTCAAATGCAGAATGAGAATACTGCCAGCACAAGACTATGAGACGGCGAAAAACTCAGCCGGAGGAAGCGGAAAGTGCACCCTGGAAGGATGTGGACACAAAGGGGTGGATTACGCAAAGGGCTTCCTCATGAGAGTAGGGCACGCCCTAGGTGGATGCAACAACCCACAAATGCGAGGAATGTTCTCGGATAGGGCGGACGCCCACGCAGACGAACTAAAACACATACTTGACCACCATAGGAAAGGAGGGTGCAAAGTCCTCGCCTACACCGGAAAAAAGAGGGACCCAGGGGTTAAGCCAAGGGTACTCCCGAATTACATACTCACCAGAGGGCAATGCAGACACGACGGGAAGAACAACCCAGGCAGAAACGATGGGCCCGACACCATACCGAGCTTTGTAGACATAGTCATGATAGAGGGCCTGGAAGACCTGGAGGACGGGTGGGAATGCACACAACAGGAAGCACCAGCAAGAGTCAAAAACCTACACCTCATTGAGGTGGCCCACACCGACGACGAAAAATGGGGACCCAAGCTCCTGGAAAAATACATAAAATACGGACCACTGCTACAATTGCTACGTAGACACGGATTCCGTGCCAAACTCCATGTCTTTGCGGTGGGCAGGACAGGCACGGTGTACAAACACAACCAAGACATACTCGAGCAACTTGGACTCAATAGAAAAGAGGCCACACAGGCACTACAAATGATACACGACCTGACAGTAAACTATGCACACAGCACCTACCAGCTATACAGAAGACTCAGACAAGAAAAGCAAGAGGAGGAAAGAGATGAGAACCACCCAGTGTAAATTGTCCCATTAAGGCCGCCACTTGTGGCGTTCCGGCCCAGAGTAGGGCCGGGGAAATTAATTTACTCATACGCCCAATGGGCGTGGTTTTTTCTTTTTTCTTTTTCTCCCATGATACATTCTAGCTCACAAAAGACGTGACCTTTGAAGAGAGCTCACCAAGCCAATGGACTCAGGAATGACGCCTGCCTTGCCAAATATTTTCGGGGTCATGCAACACGCGGCGCCCAGAAACAACCATCGGCAGTGAAGAACCTGAAGACAAGGCACCCAGCGGTCAAACCAAATATCGGTATCTGTATCCTTCGAGCTGCACGTCAAGCGAACTTAGTGCCATTTCCAATGCGGTGGCAGTCTCACCTTAGAATATGCGAGCTGTTGAGGGCACTGTGCATGGACCTCTTCCAAGGATAGTGCACTGTTTATGGACCTCTTCATGGTGTAATGCACTGGCATGGACCGACTTATTCTTTGGGGTTATGAAGGAATTGTATCCACATGAGCCTTTTTGGGGTAACGTTGGAAAGTGAAAGGGAGTACGATGATGGTTGAATTACGGCAGCGTAACAAGCTGGCCTAAAATTGTGATTTGAACACTTTACGCGTAGCTCAGCACAGGTTCCAGCATCAGCGTGGGTATGTGGGTACATCGGATTTATCCAGCTGATTTCTAACAGGCCTGAATTTCTCAATCACGAGACGTGTTTTGAACAAGCACACGCTTGTCTCCGAGGGCAGGGTGCCACTTGCTCGGATAAAACAATAATTTCCCTTGCCAACACTTGAGATAGAAAAGTGTGTATGGGAGAATGGTATAATCTCTACAGATGCTCTCAGCACTCCATTATCCAATATTTGAAATAGGCATTCTTCACGCATGTTTACACACTCCATCGCGCTTTCAAAACGAACGGACAGCATAACGGCAGCATAACAAGCTTCTAGGGAGTGATTCGTACCGTACTATCACAATTTTTGCCAGCTGCGCCACAGTTTTCTGGCAAAATCCGTTAAAACTTGCAACCCAAGAGCTTGATTCCTTGCAGTATCTGCGAAACGAAAGCATTATAGAAAGTGAGACTTCGGGCTAAAGTCGATCCGAACGATCCAAGGTTGCAAGCAACGGAGTTACAATCAAATCGAAAGGACGCCTTTGTAGACTAGGAAGACTTATTAATTAAAAGCACCGATGACTCGAATAAGCACCCAAGTCACCCCCCAGCTATCAGATCGAACACTGCACACTGTACTTTATGTCAAGTTGGGAAAAGATATTCACGTGAGGAAATTTCAAACGAATGAAAATTTCTCTTGGTCTAGTAACAACTGAAGCTTACTGCAGCATAGAAAGTTCAGCCCAGGGCGAAAGAAAATGCCATCAAACTTACTTTCAACCACCTCTTCAGAGCTACGCGAGTAGGCCCGTCAGTGTGCGTCACTATATGCGTCACCTGTCATATCAGGCGAAATAACTTTTCCATCTGAGTTGTTGGTGGAAAGGGCAATATGCTTAGTCCACGTTGGAAAGTGAAAGGTCCAGATGATGGTCGAATTCCGGCAGCATAACAAGCATCTAGGGAGTGATTCGTACCGTACTATCAAAATGTTTCGCCAGTTGCGCCCCAGTTTTCTGGCAAAATCCTCTAAGAACTTGCACCCGCCTTCACATGGGCCCGACGGTAGAAGTCGCTTTCCGCTCGTTCGCTTCCGTCGCTTCTGAAAGTTGCGCCCAGCACGAGTTTCCAAGTTTCTTCCGCAATGAGGGGAGTTTAACAATATCCGTTTTTCAGAAGTCTTTGCTGCTGAGTCTTCAACTTTTCGAGTCTCTAGCAGATTGGTTGAGCGCACTCCGCTACACTCTGCAGCTGAATAGCCGTAACATTCTTGGAGCGGTGGTGTGCTTGGGAGTTACGTTTAGAAAATATCAGGCCGGCAGATCGACTGCCACCAACGGGAAATAAAACGGATGACAGCTAATCTAAAGAATATGACGTCGATCGAATCTGATTGATGTAATATTGCACGCGATTGTAAATATTAAATGACCGTTAGAAGTACAATAAGAAATGACGTTTCATTTACGAGTTCAATCAAAATTACAGCCCTACAAATCTATACGATAGCAACTTTTACGTTAACAGTGCAGAAATATTAAAACGAAACATTTTCAATTGTTTTTTCTTTACAAACAAGATTTACGACCAAATAAGACACGATGAAATGATGTATTGTCAACTACTTTTGCTAACAAGAGATACTATACTACTAGTCTAGTTCTGTTTTGCCTTGGTCTTTTTCGCTTTCTTAGGTGCAGTTACAGCTAGAATGCTAGCATGTTCAGCAGGTTCAACTGCGCCAGGAGCTGCTTCCATGTTCACGATCGCGCCAGTAGGTTCTTCGGTGTAAGCAGTTGCTTCACTCTTAGGATCGACTGCAGTTTCAACAGCGCCAACGCCAGCGCCAGTTTCGCCAGCGCCAAGTTCTGCCATTGCAACATCGCCAGTAGGTGCTTCTTCAGTCGGTGCAACAGTAAGTGCAACAGTAGGTGCTTGGCCAGTAGGTGCAATATCGCCAGCACCAGCAGGGACTTCTTCGGGAATGGGATCGCCAACATCGCCAACGGGTGGTGCAACCATGGTAACATACATGGTTGCAACACTTGTAGGTGCCTCGCTTGCGCCAGCGCACGAAGCACCTGCACAATCAAGCACAACAACGAAACATTTTTAGTAAATATACAACAGAATTATTCAGTTCAGAGCCACATTGAAGCCAACAGACAAATAGACAATTAAAATTTACCTGCGCCATCAGGAAAAGGCAAGGCGACCTTGGCTTTGCCCTTGCCCTTGCGCCTTTTTGGTGGTGGCGGAGGAGGGGTCACGTAATCTTCGTCCTCACTATCGCTGTCGATAGTGAGACGACCTGGCGATTGCTGATCCAGGTTGAAGGTAGCCCCCATTCTTTGATAAAAGAATGGGGCAGGTCCTTGGTGACCTCCACAATGGCCTCCAGAGTCTGGACAGCGCCAGAGATGTCCGCGATGTTTCTGGACAGCTCATACTGCGAAGCCAAGCTCAAGTTGTAAAAGGTCTCAGAGGACATGTAGATGTCGTACAACTTGCCAACCTCCACGTGTTCCAGTAGAGGAGCTATGTCCTGTAGGGTTGCCCCAGCCATGAGCCTCCACCCAGTGGCCATGAGTACGTCGCCAGGGGCATCCCTAAAAGTGACTGAGACCACTGGCTGCTTATCTTTGGTACGTGATAAGCTGCGTGATTTGCTTTCGCATATAGCAAAAACACGAAATTTAAGACTGGATAGGTCCTCATCGTTCTCAAACTTACTTTTCAGGGTGCCAAACCATGTTTTGGAAAATTGAGACATGTTGAAGTTAAAGTTGCTTTGATGTATATTTTTGAATTCAGAAATGATAACAATACGAGTCGTTGGTAATTTATATGTTGATACATAGGGGCACTATCACAAATTTAGATGAATGTGTGTGGCCATAATGATCGCCAAATGTCGTCATCAAAGCATGCCAATTGTCAAATGTGTTACATTTGTAGCGTATCAACAATTATTTGCATTTTATATCAATTTGATGGTTGAAATTGCTTTGAGCAAACTCTGATTTCATCAATTATTCATGTATCAATCGATGTGATTGGTCAAACAAATATGTTTCATTTTCGAACCAAAGATGAAACGAAATTGTTCATCTTTCAAATCTCAAGCTGATTTCATAGTAATATGTTGTCAGTCGCAATTGGTGAACGAACAAATCAAATCAAATTGTGTTGTATTATTCAAATCTCAAGATAGTTGTGATTCATTGTTTAAATATTCGATCATATTTGATAATTGATTGGTTGTAAATTTTGATGTGAAATTTGTCTTAGATATCGTGGTGGTCTATGGTTATTAGACACTGAGAGGCCCACATGTAGACAGAAGTCAGAAGCGATTGTGTTGTGGTTGAAGTGTAATGCGGGGCGAGGGGAGGGGGTGGTCGTTAGGGGTGTGACATCGAATAGTGGGGGACTTATTGGTGTGGGGTTGATACAAGGTGTGTCAGAACAAAGAAAGAAAATGATGGATCGTGACGTGTGAATAAACAGGGTGACTAAATAAACACGGTGACGTGCGGTAACTAGATCGCGGCGGTTATAAGATATAGGTTCGTGCACCCAAGCCCCACCCAATTGTGATCGAGGCGTACGTGGCGTGGCCCCCATCCCCCGCCCCCGCCCCGCCCAAACACCCAACATC
>LGRX02021564.1:0-12317 GCA_001247695.2 Cymbomonas tetramitiformis
GGGATAGGATAACTAAAACCCAAAATCTGATACCCATGGGTGTTATGGGTTGTTCCGCAATATAATGATAAATTATCATTATAGGGGCCTATAATGATAATTATCATTATAGGGGCCTATAATGATAATTATCATTATAGGCCTTATAATGATAATTATCATTATAAGGCTTAGTAAGTCCTATAATCAGGGCCCTTCACAGGTACTTAGTTACCCGAGTATTTTTGGCAGGTACAGGTACTAGGTACTACCTGCTACCCGTACCTGTACCTGTCAAAAAATACCTGTACCTGTACCTGCGTCGATTTCAAATATCGAAATGTACCTGTACCTGGTACCTGCGGTCCAGATTTTGCCAGGTAATACCTGTGACGAACAGGTACTTTTCAGGTACTTTTCGATTTTTGCCACGTCGCGGCGTCGTGGCGACGCCAGTGAGTGATCTCAAAATCGTTGGGGCGTGAGCCTGAGACGCATCGAACGGACGATGCTTAATTCGGTACATAAATCGATGAATCGATGGTGTTTCGCCCTTCGGTAGCTCTAAACGACGCACTAAAGGCGTAAAGGGCAGTTCCCCCTCGATTGTAATCTGGCATCGATTTGACAGTACTCTGGCTTGCCAGAGGTTACGAGCTTCGGCCGCTGCGCGGCCGATCGCGTGATTCTCGACAGACAACAATGGAAAGCAGCTCGTAATACAGAAAAATAAAAAAAATCCTTAAAAAAGTGAAAAAAACGCGTCCGGAGGCTCGTGGTCTCAGCCAGAGTAATTTGACAGATACACTGCAGTTTTCCCAACTTTTTACACACTTAACTTTACGAGATAAAACTTGGTGTGTGAATATATCTTGTTTAGACGAGCATTTTGGTATGTCGTTTGCTATCATAGGTACGATACATCAAAATTTTCGACATTTTTTGTAAGCCGGCATCGGTTTTACAGACAAAATGATTTTGCTAACTTTTGATACACTTAACCTTTTAGGCTGAAACTTGCTATATGAATATATCTTTCTTAGACGAACGTTCTGATATATCGTTTGTTATCGTAGGTGCGATAAATCAAAAGTTTCGACACGGTATATTGCGTTATCGCCCGATTTGAGGTGCGAATAGCGGTTTGGTAGGCCTAGAATACGAAACGTGAAAAGTACCTGAAAAGTACCTGTGGTACCCGCGTACTACCTGGTACCTGTACCTGTACCTGCATGAAAGTACCTGTACCTGGTACCTGCGTCGATTTCAAAATCGAGAAGTACCTGTACCTGGTACCTGTGACCCATGGGCCCAACCTAAAAGTACCTGGAGGTACAAGGTACTACCTGTGAAGGGCCCTGCCTATAATGATATAAGCCTTATAATGATAATTGACCGAGACCACCGCCATTATCATTATAAGGCTTACTGCACTGTACAGTAGTATGGTCTACAGTATGTCTTGCGTTGGTGAACTTCTGTCGTGTGGACACGCGACGGTACGTGTCGGTGTGTGTCTCGTCTGTGCGTGTCCGTGTCGGTGTGGGGGAACCATCTCCAAAAGAGAGAAGGGGTTCCAGCCGAGCGGAGGGAAAGCTTTTCAAGTTATGTGTTGATCCCAGAGACGGGGCGCTGCTATACTTGAGTTGAAGGATCCGTTGAGGTGGAAGGAAGCGCAAGACTTCAGTTTAAAGCAGAACGCGCGCCATTCCACCACTGCGTCTAGAAGGGACGTTACGTTTCCCAGCGTCGCCCGGTTTGCCATATGTCCTGGGTTCACCCTCAGAGTTTGTGCTCAAGAGTCTTGAAGGGCATTCAGGACGGGCTGCTCAAGAGTCGAGCACAAGCTCATTGCAAGAGCGAAATGGCGTCTCTAGTGTCTCGGGCTGGGAAGTTGGGTGTCGTTATGGTGTTCCTCCTAATGCTTGAGCTGCTACTCCCAGCCATGTCGTCGCCCTCTCCCTTCCAGTACCTCAAACTGTCTTTGAAAGATAAGCCGAAAACCAACAATGAAAAACAGAACGCGACGGCGGTGCAGAGATCCGACAACTCCAGGTGCGGGAATGCGATCCAACCTTTGGCGCAGCAAAAGTACTTTGCGTTCCTTCGTGTCGACCTCCGTTGTTGCCTTTTACGATGCTTGAATATTATTTCTCTGCGTTTTCTCTTTTAACAGCCACTGCCGGAGTAGCCCGGACGGTCGACGCTGCCTCCCTCGGCTCCTGATCATTGGAACGCAGAAGGGAGGCACGGGGGCGCTACGCTCGTTCCTGTCGCTCCATCCGGAGCTGCAGGAGTCTCGCAGTAACGAGCCGGCGTTTTTCAATCGTGATAGGTACGCCACATCGTTGAGAGGCTTCGTGGCTCGTCGCGAGACGGCCTGTCGCAAGATGTATGCATCTTGCGTTTCCGTTGGAAGGGTAATAATTTGTGTTGGAAACGGTGATGCTTTTGCTCGTGCCCCCGGCCTTCAACTTTCCGGACGCTGTGGGACCACCCAGTGATGGTTCCCGAGAGGAGAGCTTTCGGCTGCGTGCGGCGACTTGCGTGTCCCACCTACCGGTCGGGATGTGGGGAAAGCTAGCTGTCGAACGCTAGCTTTGTGCTGTGCCTATCGAGAGCGCTACGTTTTTGGATTCTTTTTGACCCCTACCGGTGCCTGTGATCTCGGCCTTTCGGCTTTCCCAGCGACGCCCCCCATCACTGAGTCCTCTATGACTTGGAGCCTCATCAAGGGGCCTAGCGGCGAGCCTTCTTTCACTCAGGCGACGCTGCTGGAGGATGTTTGCCGTGCCAGGAACTACCATCGCGGCGTGGGATGGTACCTCTGGCAATGGCGTCCTATGCCGGCCGGAAAACACGTCAACAACTTCGAGAAGACGCCAGGTGCGCGCTCCTATGTGCACGCGGCGTTCAGGGTTTGGGCAAGGAGATCCGACGGAAGGTGACCCGAAGACTTCAATACCGCCAACCCCATCGCACCTGAGCAGAGCTTCTCTGACCAGCTCGCAAACCTAGGAGCTTTTTCACAACGGCGTCTTCTCGGAACCCGACACACCCCTGCAACCTTCTTTGCACATCGCAAATCCCAGTAACCACTTCTTGAACCTTCTCGGACAACTGCACGCCTCCATGATCCTCATCTAGCTTCGGCCGCGAACTTGTAGTCAGGTGAGCTGTGGTGCGCTGACTCCTGGGAGACCCGTCGGGCTCTGCGTTGACACCTGGACCGCAACCTGGCCTGCATCCGACGCAGGGTACCTCAACTCCATCACTGCTCCGGAGCGGGTGCGGAAGGTACTTGGCCCCGAAGTGAAGCTGATCCTGCTGCTGCGCAACCCAGCCGGTCGCGCATACTCGCAGTACCGCCTCATGACCGAGACTTTCTGGAAGCGTGTCAGTGTGCGGCTCGTTCAGAGCTCTATCAGCGCACCCTGTGCTAAGGTGGGAGGTCCGCCCATTAATCCCACTCACCACCCCTCTGTAGGCGCCTGACAACTTTTGCCATATCCCACAAGCCCTGGCCCCCTCGTGTTTCCTGCCATCTTGGGCCACGTCCTGCGGCATCTCCTCGCAGAACGCGCGCACATATGCCACCGCGCGCGCCCCCTGCCTCCCTCGATCCGCTCTCTGATGCTGTGACCAGTGTCCCCTCGCCCCTGAAGGCACCCGCACTTTCTATTCTGCACCCCCTTCCGTTTTCTCCAAGCACGGAAAAGATTACACGCAGTGCCCTGCGTCTCTGCGCGCTGCGCTGATCCTGGGAGAGAGGTAGTTTCCCCCGCACTCTCTCGGGGATGGAAGTCCGCTGCCTCAGCCCTGGGGCGGTTGACGTCCCGAACACCACTCTTGGTTGGGCTGAAGTCTCCCGTACCATGCCTGGGGTCTGGAAGTCTTCCAAACTGTTGAAGGTGCTGAAGCTCTCTGCACGACTTCTGGGGACCCCGAATTTTCGCTACCCCTCGGGCGGCCGAAGTCCTCTTTAGTGCTCCCCCGAAGTCTTTGGCATGAGTCCTATCGAGGTTAAATTCCGGTGCACCACCGCACTACTGAGAGGCACTTGAGCGCAGAGCAAATGTAGGAACGGCGGCCAGACGATCAAGGGCTTGCCGAGACCCTCGTTCAAGGAGATGCTGGCTGACGCGGCTCCGAGGTGGGAACACCTTCACCCTGATTTACGGCGAAGGATACTTGCACAGGCAGCTCTCAGGAAGGCATCCCGCTATACGAAGTCCTGATCGACGGCCTTTAGCTGTGCTCACGGCCACCTTGGGAGCTCGGTCCCAAGGCTTAGAGTTGGCTAACAGCTCACAAGCGACTTGCTACCTGCCTAAAACATGTATTAGGTCTTCAGCACGTCCCCCACAGCCGCCGATGACATCTCGCAGTTGAAATAGTTATAGATGGGATAGGCTGGAGTTCCCCTGAGGAACCCGCTGCGTGTCCATGCATCTGAGAAGGGGCTTCTCCACCGAGTGCCTCTCGAGAAACCCCTTCCTTAAAGCATGGTCAAGTGCCGGCCCAGCCCTTGCGCATGCCGTGAAAGCAGATGAGGTGATCAAGTGCTGGCACCGCCAGGTCCACGTGGAGAAGAGCCCGGCATCCGTGTTCCCCAGGCTGTGCTCCACACTGCTCATCCTGCATGCATATAATTCCTTGTGGCGGGCAGTTGACTTCTGTGTTACGGACCTCGGATATTTGGGGTTGGCGTCGTGGAGTGAGCAGCTTAGCAGCCAAGTATTATGCAACGAACGTGTCTATCCCCGGAGAGATTGGCGCGCCCACGTGCTACCGGCGTTGCCTGAATCCTGAAGGGAAGACCTGGAACGGCATTCTGTCGCGGGGGCTGTACGCGCCGATGATCCGCCACTGGCTCGAGTACTTCGACCGCAAGCAGGTCCTGCCCTGGTCCACGTTGAGAAATCTACCTCTGCCTTACTAGAGTAACCCCTTCTCCCTTCAAAGCACTCCTCCTGGCTCCCGAGTATGACATGCCCGAGTATGACATGCGCTGAGCGGGAAGCACGTTGGAACTCCGGGGGAGGGCCCAGATGCTCATCATCAAGACGGAAGACCTGTACTTCGACCCGATCCGCATGATGGGAATGGTGCAAGACTTCCTGAAACCCGAGCTCGAGAACACCATCGATTATTCCAAGCTGCTTGTCAAAACGAAGGATGGCCACTATGACCCCGCCAATAGGTTCCAGTCCCCTCTGCATGCAAACCCTCTCCCACTTCCTCGCTCTCAGCTCTCGGAGATGCATCCTCCTTCCCCCGAGACCTGCCCTTGCACGGGGACTTGCTGTTCGTGGGAAGAAGAAGCTGGGAGGCGCTTTGAGACTGTCCGGACGTTTCTCCTGAGACTGAGACTGAGAAGAAGCTGGGTGGCGCTTTGAGACTCTCCAGGACGTTTCTCCTTTGAGGCTGGGAGCGCTTTGAGACTCTCCGGACGTTTCTCTTGAGACTGAGACTGAGAAGAGGCTGGGAGGCGCTTTGAGACTGTCCGGACGTTTCTCCTGAGACTGAGACTGAGAAGAAGCTGGGAGGCGCTTTGAGACTGTCCGGACGTTTCTCCTTTGCAACTGAGCATGCGAGACGCTGCCTTAGGGAAGACTCTTCTCCGCACAAATGCTGAAATAACATATTGGTGATACCGATCAGGCTGCGCCGTTGCGGAAAGATGACTTGCCACGTGTGCTAGCATTCTGCATGCGCAGCAACGAGCAACGGTGCACAGAATAGGTGCAAAGATGTGAAGGCCAAAGGATGGGTGGCGGTGGCGGTGGTGGTTACATGTTTTTGGTTCAGTGAAACGAAAGCTGATAAGAGAGGCCCGATGGCTGCACTGCTAAAGGGCAAGAGCTCAGGGAAAGCCAAGGTACCCATGAACATGTCAGAGTTGGAAGAAGAGCAACTCATGGACATCATTGAAAAAAACTCTCACGGCGTCTCTCCGCAGACGAAGGTGCACCCAAGTGCCCCCCCGTGTGCCACCATGCGCGAGCAGTGCACGGCGTCCCGAGGGCCCCCCGTGTGCCACCATGCGCGAGCAGTGCACGGCGTCCTGGACCGTGCACTATACGATGCGCCTTAGCTCCTGTAGAACATGGCTTTGTCAGGGTGAGGGGCCTTCCCATGAAACGTGAGGTCAATCCGCACAACAGGTGCATGCCTACTTCGGTGCAACGGGCATGCCACTGGTACCTGCATTGCACCTGCCCTTTGTGAGTGGTAGTCAATAGCATTGCATAGATAAGCGCAGCTTGGGGTGCAAGCTCCCTTAATTTTCTTTTCCACAGGAACGCCACTCCCACTCTCTAGGGGTGCATTGTCTGACTGTGGGTCACAGTGCGAGAGTGTACAGGATGTGGATCACCACTTGATGTAGTGCTGTACCATGCGAGCTGCTTGAACGAGATTTGCATCAATCTGAGTGCACGCACACTTAGACTGCGCAAGGTTGTGTGGTGATTTGAATGCTAAGGTGATACATACAACTGCAGGCACTGCTCCAGCTGACATAGGACAAGCATCAACCAGAGCAGTATCTGTGCTGACACTGGTTGATAGATTTGTATAATGAGCGGAACTCATCGATAAGGGTTGTGTGTTGAGTGCTCAGGCACTCTTAAATGAATTTTTTGCGAACTCCCTAGAGGACTTGTATTCGCTAATGGGGGAGCGCCTCTGGGAAAAAGGTTACAGGGCCGTATATGCTGAGCAAATGAGAGTGAAAGAGCCAACGCCATCCTTGGATGCATAATCCAATATATCCTGAGTGTGAGTCAAGAGTGAAAGGATCGACCTGAAACCTGAATTATCATTTTTTTTAGTTACATATACCATTGCTTTGTGCATTCAGCTAAATTTAGAAGTCGATGCATGCATGTGTGCGTCGTATTGGGTATGAGATGGACATGCCTTGTGGCTCTTAGGGCATTGGTTTTAATGTCAGATCGATTCATATGTGCATTACCCAATCCTATGCTTCACTACAGTAACCCAAGGTGTCCCTTCTAGGTCTAGGTGCTGGAGTGCCCAATATGCATTTTATTGTTATCCTGGTGTAGAAACGTGTCTATACTGTCGTGTCCACTGATTTGTGTGCATCGGTGTCACCTATGACGGTTCAGAATCTCTTTTGCAACTACATACCGCATGCTAGGAACTTTGCACAAAGACATACCCAAACTTTGGGGTCATTTGTACAAAACATCATGTTCAAAGGATGTGAATATCGCGTGATTCGGTGCATTGATTGCTATGTAACCTGTGCAAAAATGAAACGTTGGAGATTCCGCAGAACGTCCGTCCGGGTTCGGAATGTCGTTGCTCGCTGCCTCTTTGGCAAATTTTTGTCGCTAATGCCCCAGGTGGACCTTGTGACCCATATTTCGTCATCGATCAGCCTTTTGCCATTGGCGACCCCGCAAACGATTTTGTCGCCCGTAATAGAAAGTCGAATTTCGAAAGAAAAAAATGCCCTGTAAATCTTTTGGGGGTTTTGACCCAAAGCCCACCCCCACCTTTTTCGGGGACGAAGGTCAACCCCCTCGTCCCCAAGCCTCCACCTGCTTCCCCCCCACTTCCACCTCGAAAATGTCCCTGAAACGGTCCTATATATGAGCCTTTTCAACCAAAAAAATGGGCAAAAGCCTAAGCCACTCGCCGCCCCCACCTTCCTGACGCGTAAATACCTAGAACCCCCGCGCCAAGCGATTTACAGGGCAAATTTTATTAATAACGTCCATCAACGCCTTATAACAGTCCACACTCGCCACCACCGGGCCTAGACCGTATCTGCAGTCACCATGCGCATGCAGCCGATCTGGTATATATCACTAAGACTACGCAGGTAAAAGCATTGCGGAGCAATTCCACGTGGCCATGATAGGCTACCGTACTGTAAACTTGAAACGCCATAACGCCACATAAAGCCATTTTGTTACAACAAGTCGCGGGCTGTCGACACTCTCTCGGACTTAACCCCTGTGAAAAGGCGAATGGGCTAATGTAGTATTTTAATCAGCTGTTTCGCATAACCAGCACGGTTACGTTCATTAGATGCTCCCGCTTGGGGAACTTGTGTGCGACCCGCCATAACATATTCAAACGCGGGTCTCACTCACCGGTGCTCTCGAAATATAGCCGACGACATCCCCTAGAAGCTCTGAAACTTATCTGGTCAGTGCTAATCTTATGGTGGCATATCGCCGACGACAAGCAACATGCCTTTGGCTACAGTATTAGCTACAACTTTATGGGTGTTCGGTGAGCTCGCCGTTAAGCACAACACGGACTATACAGCCGCGTTCAGCCCCACGCCGACCGCATCATCTTCGACAACAGACTATGCCGCCAGACCCATTTTGCGAACGTCATCCTAGCTGAGCTCGTCTCTATAGTCTTCATCATCGTGCACTTGAGATCTAGAGCAGCAACGAGTTCGGCGCGTTGCCAAAACGCAAAACCTAGCGTGTGTATTTGAGACACCTGGCGCGCTTCAGTCAGCGACGCCAACGAACGACACCGAAAATCCTACGATTTCGCCAGCGGCAACGATACCACTGGCTCGGATTTCCTCGAGCTCTGCAGGACCCTGCGGAAGAAGCATGTTCCATCGGTGGCGACGAAGCAAGTAACGAAGAAGCATGGCAAGAGCACGGAAGACCGCTTTATTGGTATTGGTATTCAACTGCTCACGACTCCGCCTACTTCGCCGAATTATTTCCTGGGCTTCGGTTCATTTCTCGGCGGAGGACGCTGGCTTTGACGTCATCGGTTTGCGGATGATCTTGAGGGCGTCGTCAATCAGGTTTGTCCAGGGGCGAACCAACTCCTGTTCAGCGCCCTGCTGGAGCACGTGCGCTTACCTTACTCCGCTGCCGTGGATTGGGCGCGATGAAATCTTCTGGCGAATCACGTTCTCACGTGACGGCAAGGGGGCGGCTATGGTGATTGTGAGGCGTTTGCGTGAGGGCAACCGGGCGTTGTGGGGGGGAGGGCATTTCGTGTCTCTGTTGAGTCTGTTGTGGACCCTGAGAACGCCATCTCCGACTTCAATCATTACCTTATCGTAGCCCGACGCACCGTCGCAACCATGTTGCCCGACGAAGCCGTGAAGGAGTTGTTCCTCGACGCACTGATGGACCAAGAGTTCGACTACGATACGGCCCCATATGGGTTTGCGTCGACATGATAAGCGTGCACTTGTTGACCGTACCCCGCCATCCACTCACGGATGCATACCTTGTAAATGTGGAATGGAAGCGGTCTTGCATACGCTCAGCGTTGAATGCCACGCTATCCCGCTCACGACGAGGAGGACCTACAACGACATCAAGGCCCGGGATGATTGATGAGGACGGCGAGCACTTCACAAGAAGATTGCAGACATGGGTGTTGTGTGTAAACTCCGTAAGTCTTGTGTGTTCACTCTATTTTGTGTTTTTAGTCCACGTATTCTGTGTTTGTACTCCATCGTGTCATAGAAAATCCGGCGTCATCGGTCATTCGCGAATTCGCCCATAGAAATCCCGCCGCTTCATTTCACAGATTTACTTTTCGCATCTGCATATCACACTCGCAAGGGTGCCGTTTGGACGCGACGGCGCGGCGGCGTTTGGACGCGCCACTCGCGCCACACGGAACTGGCGCCACGCCGGCGCTCCGGCGCGGGCTTAAAAATTCAGCGCCGCGCCAGCGTTTTGGCGCGCTGGCGCCCCCCCTCAAAATAATATAACATTTACGCTGAGAATAATGACAAAGGCATGAGTCCGCTGTAATCCTGCAAGCAGACAACTGAAGAACAGAGGGAGCTGGAATCGTCCTCATAGCGCACCCCGAAGGGCTCGTCTAGGTCAAATCAACCTAGGAAACCGCGGCAAGGCAAAACTACGCAGAGCGCTAAGAAGGCCGTGCCGGCGGAGAAGCAGCAGAGGAGGTGGAGGTGGAGCGAGGCTGCATCTGTGATGGAAAAAAGGGGCGGGAGCGAGGCGGAGGAGGGACGGTGGTGGAGGGTCGGGAAGGCGGGGGTGGAGGGAGCGGAGTGTGGGGGTGGAGGGGGGCGGGCTAAGGTAGGAGGGGCGGGGGAGAGAGGGGGGGCCTACAAAGGGGGGAAGGAGGTGTAAATCAAGAAATCATCTGAGATCGAGTGAGGAGAAGGTGGAGATGAAAATCATTCGGGGAGGTTAGTAAAGACATGTTTGCTCTTTCAACGACTTCTTCTTACGTGATACCAGTAATTCGGCTAAGTGTGATTCTAAGGGGGTCGTGGCTCTCAACTCTAGCTTGACCATTAAGGAAGGCGTCACGTCTAATGCGAGTGTGTATCTGCACAGTCTGGAAAGCTTCTTGAGGAGAGGCTTCAGTCTTCTCTAATGGACCCCTATGGTGCTAAGAACCTGTCCCAAGTGCTTCGGAAGATAACCCATCAGAGTAAGTTCTTTGGGCCATTTCACGGTTCCTACAAATGGTTTGTTGTCCCTGTTTGTGCAAGACGTGGCATAGTGCCCTCCGTAGTATTCTGTTGGGTGGGCACTCTGTTGGGTCTCCTGCGGGAGGGGCCACGGGCAGAAGGCGGGTGTTGATAAGGATACGCTAATAGATTTGGGTATGCATATGGGGACAAAAGAAAAGCTCGCTCAGCTTGAATCTCTTCAGATCTTAGACGAAGCAGGGTATGCGTGTATTCGGAAAGGTTTTCTGAACGACTTGCACTCGGAAGATGCGACGCGTCGACAGACAGACATAGAGATAATGGGACTGTACGAACGCTTAAAAAAGATTGCGCATCTGGAGACGAAGAGGACGAAAAGGCGAGGAAACTCCAAGCCCACACGACTTGTGTGGAACTTCTGGAGGAACTGAAGCAAAGGGCAGCCGCGTCTGTCTCGTCTCAGCCATCATCCCCAGGTACTGTTCGAAAACCTAATTTTTACTTTGTCACGTCCTCCGTGTTCTTGATGGAACATCGCGTGTGGGGACCTCCGCAGGTTCGCCGCCGGGAGAGGCGTTCGTCCGCATGCGCCTCTGCAACATTCTGAAAGCACCAAATGATGAAGATAAACCTACGGTGCATCTGTTTGTTGCTGAGCTGACACGTGTGCATACCCTTACCCCGCTCTGCGTTGCACTTCCCCAGCTGGAGTATCACCCGACCCCGTAGACGCTGGTACCTGACCAGGAAGACCGTCTGCCCATCTTTCCGCGACAGCTCCGCGACCTGCGCTCGGTCCAGCCATTTGGAATCCTGCGTTGTGTCCACACTGTTCGTGTCAGACTCGGCCTCGTATGTGCCCTGGAATACGTGTGGCTGATAATGCGCACTCCCGGGGTCAAACTCTCCATTAGGCCACGTCTGATGTACCAGCCGCTAGGGAGCTGGTGCTGTAACTGCTCGTGGGGCGTGGCCAGATGGCCCTTCACCATCTCTCCTCACAGTCTTGTGAGTCTACGCTGGTGGTGGTGGTGCTCGCCTGGACCCATAGTTGTCCAACTCATCACGTGCGTCGTCCTTAGACTTGCAAGCGGAAAGCATTATTCTGCCCTCCCCCAAATGTAGAGGGAACCCCAACTACCCCGCAGCAGCGTTGGTGCTGAAGACCTCACCGTACCCCCCTTCACCATCTGTGACCGGGTAGAACTTCTCTACCTTGCATGTCAAGTCCGACAGCATCAACAACGGAGCAGCCTGTCTGCCAGCCAATACCTCGTCGTACTTCATCTTCAGCCGCGCTCTCAGGTCCATGGCATCCACCTTCTGAATATACTTCGAGGGTTGGTAACACCAGCGCTGGTCCTTCTCGTAGTAGAATGGTAGGCAGCCAAGATCAGTAGCAGTAAGTGTCTCGCCATTGCTGCCAAGACGTCCCTGATTGGGCCGACGCGATCCCAGCGCCAGCGCGAGGTGGCTTGGGTTGCCCACACTGCTCGTGCCAGAGCTCTGTGCCAAAGGCCAGGACGGCACATGCGACCTGATCCAGTATATCATAAAAGCCGAATTGTGTACCTTTGCACGTTTCAACCAAAACATCATTCCGAGTATACGTCGTAGTGCCCCCGGCACAGTGGGCAGGGCGGGATGAGGTGCTAGGCGGGCCAAGACATCCCTAGGCATGCGTGTGGGATGGCAGCAGCGGTTGGGGTGCAATGGCATCGAAGCTCATCTGGACACTTGGGTTGTTATTACGTCAACGTATTATGAGCCCCGACCCCCCTCAGTGTGGAGGGGCATGGAAATCTGAGACCCCGCCACGAGGGGGTGCGGAGTAGGGGCGGGCGCATTGGAAGTGGGCAAAGCGGGATGAGGTGCTACGAGGGCGTGCGGAGTAGGG
>LGRX02021567.1:0-14330 GCA_001247695.2 Cymbomonas tetramitiformis
GGGCCTTTGCAGGTACGGAGGGTCCAGAAACGTCACTTTTCGGCCAAAAACAAGTTAGGGTTTGGGTTTGGGTTCGTAGCATGCGAACCGTCACAGGTATTCACGATCTGAAACTTGAGTATTTTTTTTCAGCTCAATTCCAGTTCGTCGCAAAAAACCTGAGAACTCGAATCGAAGAATTGGATCATTCACATCGATCGCAAAACGGTGACGAAAGTGACGCTTTCGTCACCGTTTTGCGATCGATGTCGCGACTTCAAAATTTCGGTTCGGGTTTTGGGGATTGTTGCATCAAACCACAATTGAGCTGAAAATACGCACTTTTCAGAACTTGAATACCTATAGCGGTTCACATTTTATGAGCCCAAACGCTAAGTGTATTTTGCAGTTTTTCAGCCTTTTTCTGTGAAAGGACTCTGGAGACAGTGTATTTGTGTACAGTAGGTTCCTAGCCTAACTGCGAATGACATTTAATTGTTGGGCTGTAACTTGTAAGCATTTGATGTTTTCTGCACTTGGATCTTGTCTGCCGCAGGGGAATGGGTTCTCTTCTCAAGAAAGTTGTGACCAGGCACTGATGCAGAGCCTTCAGGATCATGGGACAACTTTTTGCAGCAGCATTGGTGGGAGATGTGTTTCAGGCACAAAGAGGCCGGTCCCTCTTTCAGGATATCAACGATCCATCGATAACGATGATATAATTGTTAAGTGCCCTTTCTCAGGGTCTTGTGATGGTGCTATCTATCAGTATGACCACTCAGGCTCTGACCTAAGCTGGTAAGTTCATATTGCTTTGCGGTGGAATTGAGTATTGAGTATAATGAAATTGAGTACTGACGTAGTGTACCTTTGTTTTCTTCTTGCATTGTATCAGGGAAGGTCTTTGATTACATATTGTTGTATGAATCAGCCACTGCATCATGCTACCTTGAAGTTGCCATTAAAGATGCCTGACTTGATTCTATCTGTTGCTCTCATCCATCACGGCAATAGGCATGGAGCTGGAAGTCCCTACAACTCCACAGGAGGCTACAGTGACGGGTTCTGCCATCAGGGTTACCAGGTATTCCACATCTGCAAATGTCCCTCAGCCCGGCGATGAGTGCAGTCTTGCTTACATCACATACAAATGCTGTTTTAAAGATTGTACTCATATTATCAAGAATTGATCAATAACGATGCATTTGTGGATCGTATATATGTTAGTATATCATTATCATTTACTTTAATTAAAGTCGTGTACGATCTTATTGGGGATCAAAACTTTAGTCTACATGAGGTGTTTGTGGCGAGGGCAGACCATATGTGACCATGCAGACCATGTGTGAAGGCGAAATTGGCAAGTATAGGAGCTTTGACTCATTTATTTCATACACATGATTTCTTCATCATTTTTGTTTGGTTTGTTCTACTTGGCAGGGTTTCTCATGTGGCGAATGTGTCGAAGACTATTACCAGCTCAATGAGAAATGTCAGCAATGCGAAAATTCTCAGGCATCGCATGCACTATTTGTCCTTCTGATCACATTCGTTATCTTATTCATGGCTTACTCTATCATTCAAGGTGAGCATTATGCTACATTCATGGACTATATGTACACATGTGCTGCCTTGAATTTGTGAATATTGCATGCATGTGGACTTTTGGTGCATGCTCTTGAGTGCCAAGCAAATTATCATTATTATTATAGCAAATCGCAAGCTTCAAAATGCCGTGGAGCCGAAGGCAATCAAGCAATCAACTGATTGCTGCATTCCACACCTTCCATTGGTGGTAATGTGACATTTGTGGTGACTAATCATGTTGTTTGTACTCCCAGAAGTCTTTTTGTCTCGAAACCCTGCAATATAGCTATTTTCCTGAATTGCCGCTTGTGGACCCTCCGTACCTGCAATGACCCATGCCTAAATTCTACCAGGTTTATTAGCTGATGGACATATATTCTGAGGAGGTGCGACTTCCTAAGCTTACTTCACTGATTTATAATTTGTCTAATTTGTCTTCTGTCCCAGGTATTTCATGGTTCAAATGTGGCGCAGCCTCCATTCTGTGTGATTTCTTACAAGTTCTTGGAACGTACCTTAAATTTGATCTTGGATGGCCTGATGGTGTTACAAATGTCCTTACCTTGACCGACCTCCTCAACTTGAATATGGAATATTTTGCCCCAGATTGTGTGTTACGGTACAGCTTTTACAGAAAGTGGACTCAAGAGCTTTTGTTTCCTGTATACATTATGCTTCTTTACGGAGGAATATATTTTGTAACATTTATATCATATTACTTCGGAATGGTGGGGGAGGAAACTGCATTGAAGCATAAAAATTGCTTCAGTAATGGGGTATGCCATAAACCCAAGTTCAGACAACAGCACCAAACTTATGCATGCAACCTTCCAATGATATCATGTCTTTCTATCATTATCCTTTTCCTGTTCTTGTTGAGCAAAATGGGCCATCTGAGCGAATGCATGGGTATTTGCTTTGCTCCTTTACTCTCATGGTGACTATGATTTAATTGCTTCGTGCAACTGCTGGTAAAGTGCTTCCAAAATAATACTGCACCACTCTTCATGTAGGAAATTCTTGTCCACTGGGACTACTTATTCTGTAAGATGCCTGTTCTTCTGTTGACTGATTTTGTGTTCTCTCCCAAATTTCTTTCAGGTGCTGCTCTTTTTATCTGTATCATATACATTTATGGTAAAAACAACTTTCAAGATGTTTCATTGTAAGACTCTAGAAGATGGAAAGCATTACATTGTGGAGTCTCCATCTTATGAGTGCTATACTGACCTCTGGTATGCTAACTTGCCATATGGAGTGTTGGCAATCATCGTTTATTGCATTGCGGTCCCGGCTGGGTTTGGATACTTTTTATTTGTGAACAGGTGAGTATCTTGCAGAGCCTTTTCTTCTTAAGTGCACCAAAATGACTACATTGTTCTTGGTGCTTTGAAGCCAATAGCGAAGAGTTTTGACATGTTTGGTGTGTCAACAATTTCGAAGCACTATTTACATAAGTATGTACACTGTAGATTTTGCATTGAACGGTGTAGATTTTGCATTAAAGAGACAGGTGATTCCGGTTTACTTGTATGAATGGACAGACATGGACTGGACAGCCCGCTGTTCAAAAAGGCATATGGAGCCATTTATATTGTTTATCAGGTACTAACTTTGGATTTTCCAAATGCATGTCTCACTTTGTCTGCTTCCTGGATTTTTTATCGAACATCTAAATTGTGTATCTCGTGACATGGAGAATATTCGCGGATTGAAATGCAAGCTGTGATGGCAACATAACTGTCTTCCTGCCATATATTTCTCTTGCGCTTTTGTATAATCTAGATGCATGCATATTCACATAATTATTTTTGTGTTTTGATTTCCCAATTTTCTCATGATGATTATATATATGCAGGGTAAAAGCTTACTTAGGGTAGATGAGTGTAGACAGCGTATGTTAGCATGATTTAACGGTAGCTTTGAAGTTTGAATCGAGTAATACATCATCACTAAGCTTGAGGGTTATGTTTGCAAACACCAATATATTGTTTTTTAGTAAATGATCAAGGATTTTGACCGTGAGAGCCCTCTTAATCATATGAGGTGCAACTACTGTGTTCGAAGCTAAGAATTGCACTTTTTGGAATAAATTGCATATGCAAAGGCCTCATGAAATAGCAATTCTCATCCATACACTTCCTAAGATGCTAAGCATCCCTGAGAAAAGTTCCCGACATCGCTCTGGGTGAGATATTTTTTGGGCACATGAAAGAGTGTTGATCCCCGCAACACTCATTTACCCTAGAACATATATACATATGTATATATACATGTACATACATACATACATACATACATATATACTAAGAAGTATATATATATAATATCCGTCTTACCATCAATATTTGTCATCGCTTTAGATTCCAGGCCATAATTACAGATCATATTCTCGCTGTTGACAGTTGCTTGTTGTACTTGTGTTATATTTTGTCAAGTTTGTCAAGTTTTCTCGTCGCACCAGTTGAGTATCGCAAAGATTGTCATCCACGTGTGGATGACAATGTTTGCAATGATGAAATGGTGTATGTTCATATCCTTGGACCAAAATACCAAACAACATTGGGTGCGCTATATGTACCCACATACACCGGGGATCAAAGCAAGGAGGGACTACTTATCCAGAATTTCCGGAGCTCGTCACTTCTGGAGAATGGGACCCCCTAAGGGCCTTTGCAGATACGGAGGGTCCAGAAACGTCACTTTTCGGCCAAAAACAAGTTAGGGTTTGGGTTTGGATTCGTAGCATGTGAATAGTCACAGGTATTCACGATCTGAAAATTGCGTATTTTTTTTCAGCTCAATTCCAGTTTGTCGCAAAAAACCCGAGAACTCGAATCGAAGAATTGGATCATTGACATCGATCGCAAAACGGTGACGAAAGTGACGCTTTCGTCACCGTTTTGCGATCGATGTCGCGACTTCAAAATTTCGGTTCGGGTTTTGGGGATTGTTGCATCAAACTACAATTGAGCTGAAAATACGCACTTTTCAGAACTTGAATACCTATAGCGGTTCACATTTTATGAGCCCAAACGCTAAGTGTATTTTGCAGTTTTTCAGCCTTTTTCTGTGAAAGTGACTCTAACCTTTGGCCGCCTCTGGACCCTCGGTACCTGCAAAGGCCCCTAAGCCTCACTGTGCCGCTGGAGTACCTCGTTCGGCAACTGTACTGTCTGTGCACTGGTGCTTTACCTCTGACGCTGGTTTGCAGCCTCGCTCCCTCTGCTGGAGCCATCTCCCCGCCTACATACACTCCCATATGTGCGTGGTGTATGTGTGCATGTCATATGCTTAGACCATTATTTTTCCTTTGGGAACAATGAAACACAAAATACTGGCTGCTCATACTACTAAGATGTACCCGCACCAGGGATCAAAGGATTCAGCGCATACTTTGGGACACATTCTCAAAAGGTCCTCTTTTTCTTCCATCTTCTATGTTCATTTTTGGGCTTACAACATTGTTAAGCATGCAAATCATTACAAGCTCTTCTAAGAATTATTAATGATCCCAGCTCCTAAGTTCAAGAGTCCATAAGTCCAAAAACAATCTTGAGTCTCGAGTTATTCCGTCACTAAACTGTCCAAACACCAGCAGGAGGGCTTCAGGGCTAGGGACCCACAGGAATGCGTATGTGTGAGGAGGGGGCTCTTTGAGTGCGTCGGGGATATGTCTGCGGCTCGCTATGTGGGGATGTCTTGGATTCGTCTAAGGCTTGCTCCCTCTCTGTGTTCAGTGCTCATGGTTGTTACACATGCCGGGGGATGATTGTGTGTGAGGTACTGGCGCATCGCTGTAAACGGGAACGGCCGCCAGATGGAAGTGGGTTGTGGAAGGCGGTTGTCCCTGTGGTGCCATTCTGGCAGGCACTGCCTCTTGGAGAGCTTGGTGGATTCATCTGCCTTTGCTGCAAGGAGAGGCAGAGCGTGCGTGGTGAAGTCCACGTTCTGTGTCCTCCCTCGATTTTTGTGGGGAGCACCGAGGTGCCCGCATTTTAAGACATGGGGTGTCTATGTTGTGTGGTGCGACTGCATTCATGGCATTACACTCTCGAGCATGACACGAGCATTCAGCGATGCTTGCAGGAGGTGGCGGGCAGCCCCTAACCCCTTGATGAGGAGGCGGTGGCTTTGAGTCAGTTGCCGACCCGGTGGGGGGGGTTGGGCTTGACTCCGGCTCGGCGGCTTGCACCGGCGGGGTGGCTAGGCTCTTGAGCGCACGTGTGGAAGCGTGTTGTGGTGATGTTTCTGGCGGTCAGGGGGTAACTAAAATCCATGAAATGGCAATTTTACAAAAAGTGTCCAAAGGGTCCGAAAGAAAGTCCACAGAATCACCGCAAATTTTCAACGGAGAGCACCTCTAACAAAGTGCAGGGACCTTGATGACGCCTTCTTTGCGGGCGGTTTTCGACGCTGATCGGAGGAGAGGGGAGGGTGGTCCCCTTTCTTCGGTCCCGATTGTTCAGGCTTTGGTGGAGTATGCTCAGGGTGCTGCGGGTGTGGGGGTTGGGGAGGAATTAAGGAGTAATTTCATTAAATGACAATTTTACAAAAAGTGTCCAAAGGGTTTGATAGAAAGTCCACAGAATCACCCTGACTAAAATGTCCAACAGAAAACACCTCTAGCAAAGAGAAACCCAAGCTAACCAAGTCCTAACAAGAGCAACTTGAACAATTCTCGGAATGTCCCAAAGCATTTAGAATGAGGTGGTGATGGAATTCATTAAATGGCAATTTTACAAAAAGTGGTGATGGCGGAGTATGCGGCGGCTGCGGGGGATGTGGAGGATCGGCCTGGTTATGTTCGTGGCGTGCCGCAGCTGAGTGGTAGAGACTGCTCCGTGTGCTTAGGGGAGTTTCATGTTGGGCAGGCCTTTTCGATGTGGCCGTGCGGGCATCCTGCGCATCAGACTTGCGGGGGCAGGTGGTTGCTGGAGCGAGCTGCGTGCCCTTCATGTCGCGTGCGGCCGCCGACGCTTGTGAGGCTGGACACTTTTTGTAAAATTGCCATTTAATGGATTTTCTCTAACAAAGAGAAACCCAAGCTAACCAAGTTCTAATTAATTTAGATTTAACCATGGCCCAATGGGTCCCAAGCATCGACCGTGAACCTTTCGGGGGGGCATGCCAGCAACGTCCGCTTACTCCGTTACCCAGGGACGAACAACTATTGTTGTTTTGGTGATGATCGGTCGACCATCGTACCATATTTCCATGTTGTTTTGCATCTGGGTTGAGGATGTTTATGCGTTTGTGGTATCTTGTCACGGCTCTGCCTTGCTCTTGACTTGCTTCTCATATCCACTGGGATGATGATGGGCTGGCTTTTGTTAGCTGATCTCATGCCATTCAGTGTGACTTGCTCCCTCCCAATCTTCCAGCACTCACCGCTTCCCCTCTCGCCAATCTCTCCCTCGATTCTCTCCCCCTTAGCTGAGTGACGCTTTCGATCAGAACTTCTCTATGCGGCCTGTGCGAAAGAATCACAAAAAGTCCCCCGGGGCTCTGCCTTGCTCTTGATTTGCTTCTCATTTCTGCTGGGATGATGATGGGCTGGCTTTTGTTAGCCGATCTCATGCCATTCAGTGTGAGGAGGGGGCCCCTTGAAGTAGGATCGGTGCAGAATGGCAATAGCAATGTAAGTAAGGAGCGCATCTCCCGAGTTCACAGCCTTCAGGGTGTCAAATGCAGGGTGTCAAATGCAAATTCCTGGGGCCCAAAGAGTTGCAGTTGGGATGAGGGGGTGAGATTCCATTCCAAGGCAATTTTACAAAAGGAGTCCAAAGAGTCCAAAAAAAGGTCCACAGAGATACCCTGACTAAAATGTAAAAGGGGGTCAGAGATGCAGTGTAGTAGTGGGCACACTATTTAAAAGGAAGCAACACATACAGTCAGTCATTCTCAGCTTCTTGGGACCGGGCCTAACACATGAGCAGGTCGGACTGTGGAGGAACACTATGTAGTTTAATCAAGGGAACAATGCCATTTAGCTTTCTGCGGTTATTACTTGCACTTTATTTCCTGACGTGATGTATTTGTGTTTTGTAATGCAGAAAAAGTTGTACTTATGGGAAGTGCTCATGAAGCTAAAGAAGTTGGCAATTCTGGCAACAGTTGTATTTTTCCCAGAGAACGTGATGGTTCAGGTATGTACAGCATCATGAAATCTGTGTTAGTGTTATCCTCCGAGATCGTGCCCTTGAGCTCTGGCGCAGGATGTCAGAATTGCGCGGGTCAAATATATTGTGGCACACAGCTTACACGACGTTGCACACAGAGTTTGTGATTACGTTTTAAACTTTGCTAGTTTTGGAAATGCCCATGAACTGCAGGATGCCTCATGCGATTGCTTGTGTTCACAACTGGGTGATGGTTTACTAGATAGATACTATACATTTCTAAGGCATCACTGCAAAGAAATTCCAAAACTTCCCATCATGCCTGTTATGTACACAATCCGTGGATTTTTTTTCTTTGGCTTGCATCAAAATAACTCTTGCTTTTCATTCCAGTAAGCCTCTTGAAAAAGGTTTCTCTTCAGTTTGTTTGAGTAGCCTGCGTGTGTGCGCATCCTTCCTCAGCTCACAATTGTCTAGTAATGTGCGAAGGGTATAGACTGATTGTGTATGATGATTTGATAATGCTCATGGGAGCAGGCAGTTGTGGCCCTCACCGTTCTAGCGGTCATGTTCATCTTGTCGGCCAACTACAAACCATTCAGATATTCGAACAATAATATGCTGCAGTTTTATGCATCATTGGTTGCCTTTATCATTTTATACATGGGCATTTTCTTTTATTCGAATCGACTCAGCCGCAGGGAAGAGAACTTTATTAGTGCGATCACAATTATTGCGCTGGTTATAATGCTTATCGTTTTGCTACATGGTTTCATCACTGAGTACTGCTCATACTTCATGCCCACCATTGCAAAGCATTTTCCAGCAGTGGGTAACGTTCTTCTGTCCACCCCATTCGATGCATTATTCTCAACCAGATGTGGAATGAGCAAATTGGCACACTGGGCGTATGCGGATGAGATGTTAATGGATGATTTTATGGAGCAAAGGGGGCGCACTCGATTATTATCATCCGATTCCGCTGCTTCTGATGAACCATCCAGTCCAATGAGCCCCACGAAACTCCTCAGCAAATCAAGATCTCTCATTATCACCCGAGATCAGCATGAGCGGATGTCTCATGGATTGGTGATGGATGATTTGGATGGCATGGATGCCACGCGTCTGGCAAAGCTGGAGCAATTCATATGTTATCCTTCTAATTTTGAAGAGGGCGACTCGGGAACCTTTGAGGAATGGAAGAAGATGATGAGGAGAAGCCCTCTGTATGCGAACCTCCAGGAAGCTTTGTCAGCTATTGTTCAATTCCACAAGCTGAAGGCACGCATGGGGGCAAAAAATGAACAGGGAAATTTTTCAAACTGGAAAAATATGGATGATTCTGATCAGATTGTACCGAAGTTACAGCTTTCTGTCCATGACGCGCCGCCGCCAGCATCTCCCACTGCTGTATGGGGTAGTGGACCTAATGACTTGACGCGCCGACACTTGCAACAACAACAGCATCCCCAAAAGCAGAGGCACAAACTTCTGATCCCGTTCTTGAAGAGATATAATCATACAGCCATTGGGAATGATATGATCCTTATCCTATCGGCACGAAGGAAAGAGCAAGAAAAGAAAAGAAAAGAAAAACCTTCCCCTTGTTCTGTTTTTAGTTTTCGGTACAGCTGAAGAGCAAAAGCATGATTTTGATGGTCTGCATGAATGAAAAACAACTCATATGAAATTTTATATGGACCCAAAAAAGCAGGTTTGCTGAACCGTGCGTCATGGCCTGTTTTCCCATTAGAGTCAATACCTTATCTAATGTGCCCGGAGCACAATTAGGTGGATGATTAGGTTTTGGTATTAGGGTGTTATATCATTAATTCCAAGACATTCTAAATCCCACCTAGGATTACTGCAAAAATATGATGTGGAATTTACCTGTAGCAAGTAGCGGAATTGGTATTTCTATAAAGAAATGAAGATGTTCGCAGTCGAGAAATATTGGTTCCGGTTAATCGATTTGATCCACTGGTATGACCCTCGATGACAATTACAGTCGACGGATGACTACGGATTTATGACCGAAGTGATGATGCATGATTGTCATTAACGATTTGATTGGCAAGAATTACATCCGTCATTGAAACTTTGAGTGACAGCCTGTAGGAGTGAGGTGTGAGTGACTATCCAATTATGTCTTATAATTTTGAGCCCTAACCCCTCTCAAAAGTACGATGAGTCCTGGCCAGTTAATGTAGTTCTCTACTGTGTCACTGCAGCAGTAAGAGTGCCAACAAAAGATGAGACAGAATCAGAAATATTATGAAGCTGCTGGAATGCATTTGTAACCGATATCATATTAGAGGTACATTTCAATGTACACATGGTAAAAAGTAAATTAAAATGCAAAAATGTTAATAAGGTATCAATTGATTTTTAAAATCCGGCATGAACGCTTTACATGCAATCGGAAATGTCCACGAAGGTAAATCATTGCATTTGCTACGCATGAATGCTTGACGTATATATCTTAAGCATTTGTTTGTTCGGTAATCTTACCAACATCAACAGCCAAGGACTAATCATACTATACTTCTTCCTACTCACCCGGCAAAGAAAGTTCCTAAAGGTTTTATGTTCCTAAGCAACAATTTTGCTGGCAGCTATTCAGCTATACTTTATGTAAATATTTGTGTCCTTTTCATGCAAGAAAACAATTACCTTCATTTTAGCTGGATATTTACTGACTTGTATACAAAACTAATGCCTACGTTTCATTTAGTTGAAAGTTCTAATAGAGACACCATAGGGAGCTTCATTTCCACACAACGGATGAACAACCAGTAAAAGTAACATCCGAACTCTCCAGGTACCTGCGTAACACGGCATTACTTAATAATTAGGAAGCAGGACCAGATCATAACCTTCTAATAGTCCCTCTAGTAAACTGCCAGGATGGGTGCCACTATTCCGTGCACACCACCTGCAGTGGATGCACGTGAATGTCCTAGCCACATCCTGAGTGGTGCAGGGAATGCAGTTCACTGTTGTTGTTCTCTGTAATTAAACCAGAAGCCAGATAGTGGTAGTTGATGAAAAAAAAAGCCAGATAGTGGTAGTTGATAAAGTTCAGAGTATGTGCCAGGAGCACTAACGACGATGGATTAGGGATAATCAACGTTCAGATGACAATTGCGTGCGCAACCTGTAATTTCTATCGACTGGATTTTATGGATACTGCTGCATATCTCGTATTAACGATATCTCTATGTCGGTTTGCCCAGGGGTAGTGATTCGGCTGCATTGTGCGAGCTGTAGCGTAGGCCCAACGGCCATATTTAGAATGCAAAACGTTGAATAGGCAGCATGTGTGTCTGCGCAAAGGGCGGAGCTTGCATGGCGGTGAGCGGGTAGCAAGTGTATCTTTTGAAAGGTGGGCCTTCGGTGTAGAGGAAGATCGCGTGTCTTTGCATAGGGCGGGGCATGCAAGGCGTTTTATAGTCAGCATATTTGTCTGTGCAGAGGGCGGAGCATACAAGGCGGGGAGCCTTTGGATAGGGCAGCGAGCGGGCAGTTTGTGTGTCTGTGGAGGAGGCGGAGCAAGCGAGGCGGTAAAAATGCAGCATATGTGTTTGTGCGGAGAGCGGAGCTTGCAAAGCAGTAAGTTTGTGAATGGTACCGCGCTGGTATAGGCAGGGCACCGGTGCCGGGATAAGTCCTTACTTTATAATCCGTTGCATGTACCTATATACTGCACTGTCATGATATGCGGTATTCCAGTAGAACTTTATATCCTTCGGAATGTCTTTAATCAGTTTCTCTATCTTCGCCTCGCGCCGCTGTTTTTCTTTTGTAGGTCGTACTTCGTATTGAAATTTCCAGTTCTCCTGCTCGTTCTTGCAGGAGACCTTCGGGGGCACCACACCCGCCTGGTACAGTTGTAAACAAACCCCGTTGTTAGTTGAACGCGCAAGCCAATTTGAGAAAATCAGATATCGTGAAGGACGACCAGAGGGCGCAACTTAGATAAATTACCTTCAGTAATGTACGTACTTCTCTCTCATCCCCAGCCCCTGGGACATAGTAGCAAAACTTCTTCCAGTCGTGTTCTCGGGGTTGGGAAACGTAAAGATGTCAAGCTTTTTTGCAGCGTATTGATTTCTGCATCCAGCTCACCGTATGTCATCTTATGATCCCAGAACTTCGACTCGGGAGCATCGGGCACCACGGGAGCATCCACTGGTTTCCTTTCCTTTCCTTAGGTATGGGAAACCCATCTTCATCCAGGTAAGCAATGAAAATGGGTGCGGATGGTTCGTATGTGTCGTTTACGCACCCGCCCTCTTGTGTTTTCAGATAGAGCTGCATAGAATGCCGGTTTTTCTTGAGATACTTCAGTTGCCGGTAGGCCGGTGTCGATTCCAAGGAATTGTGTATGTTGAATCGTTTATGAGCGTCTGAGGCAAGCAGCATTATTAGGTTCTCTCGAACATTATTGAGAGTCTTGATCTCGGCGATACGGTTGATCATATCTTTGACCGTGTACTTCCGTTCGATGACGGCTTCGTCGACGAGGTCAGCGATCTCACGTAAGTGTCCTTCGGTCAATCAAGGGGGCCCAGATATCATAGAACCCCTTCGGCAGATCATGGTAGAAGATCGGCTTTCCGGATGTGGGGTCCCATTTAGGCTGCTTGGTCGTTGGTGCGTTGAGGTCAGTTGTGCCGGTCGACATACCGCTTGAACGTTTCCTCGGCTTTTTGCGAGATGCCCCAACCGTGGCGGTGGTCGTCTCCGTGTCGTCTTGATCGTCCGGGTCACCGCCCTCTAGCGCCCCTGTACCGTGGGCCTCCGTCACTGAAAGCGAAAACATGAAATACCAAATCGTTAGTTAGCTACTGCAAACACCTAAGAGCAAATAACAATAATGTCGAGAAGGGATTCACAAAAAAAGGCAGCACCTCTGAGAAGTTGTTTGAACAAAGAGTGCGATTGCACCGAGATATACCAAGCAGCCCAATGCGTGTTCTTCTTGCCAATATTCAGCTTCTGGTGATTGAACACCTGCGTCTTCAGCGCCGTTTCGAAGTTGAAATCCAAGTTCTGCTTCGGCGGCACCTCACTATATCTCAAGTGCGCATACGCCTTCATTCCAACGTTTCTCTCATTGGGTTCGGCCATCAGTTTCTCCACGTGCCTTTGCATGCCAAGAATGATCTCCGTCATGTTGCGGTGCTTCATGTAGGCGTCAATGTTGTTCTGCTCATCCTTAAGCAAGCTGCGTGCGCAAACGAGTTGCACGGATCATGACTATAGCTGAGAAGCTGGTCGACCGTAAACCCTCTCTAAGCACTTGAGTATGTAAGCCCTGAGAAGCACCTGAGAAAACTGGCATGAGACACACCTGATTCATTTCGAGGGCGCTCAAGTTCATGAAGAGACAGCATTCGATGAAATTAAACGCTTCCGTTCGATTTTCAGGGTTTGCGTGCTTTGCTTCATCCGCCTTGACGCAGCGACGCTTTGCCTCCAGCAAATGCTGATGTCCAAAGCAGATGAATCTGTAGAATAACAAAGAAAGTGTAAGTTGGAACACATCTGCATGCATCCATCAATGCAATGGGTCTTACTTGTATCTGCCTTTCCCGATGTCCGCCCAAACGAATGCCTCTGGGTTGGTGCTTGCTGCGTCGTTCTGATCCTCCTGGACAGCAATCAGGGTTGGAGATCCCGAACCGGTGTGTGGGTTCCAGTACATCATTTCGGCAATAGCCTGGGCGTGATACTCGTCCAGTGGCCGAGGGCGAACGATACGCTCCTTCTGCATCAAAGATGTGCTGGATGGGGATTTTCCACGATGTCGCACATGGATTATTACGGTCGATCAACTTATGCATGTCATCGATTTCTCTGGTGGCCCACATAATCAGAAGCAACGTATACTTGGTTTTAGTAATGCACATACACCGTCAAAAAAGCAAAATGGTATGCAAACATGAACCCAAACTGGCGTTAATATATGCTTTACACACGCATAGGGTTAGCTTAGTGTTCTATACTCCTATTATTACAGGGCATTCGTTCGTTCTTACCTGGCGGTGTCTGCTTGCTGAACAAATACAACATCTTTCTCATAGCTGTTGAATAAGTCCCCCAAATTTTGCACTTCATGCATCCCGCATACGCACCGACGTCCATGACGCTGGCCGCTTCCACCGCTCCTTTGTAGTCCATGAGTATAGCATAGAGCATGGCAACACGCTATTCGATGAAAACGACATTATGGAATGTCATTTTTCAATTTAATTATAGATAGCTAAATAATTCCAAGGCGTACGAAAATAACGTATTTTCCGACGAGACGCGAGACGCACGTATAAACGCGGGTGCCGGTGAGGCTAATAGATACGTACGTATGAGTGCTTATAATAAATTCACAAGCACATGCAAGCATTCAATGTGGTAAACACGATACAAAATATGATGCGGTGACTAATTTCATTTTGTACATGTGTTTTATTAATGTTCAGGACTAGCTGTTAGCACTGCGACCACAGTCTACGCGGTATCTGCTCGGATACGTACGTATGAGTGCTTATAATAAATTCACAAGCACATGCAAGCATTCAATGTGGTAAACACGATACAAAATATGATGCGGTGACTAATTTCATTTTGTACATGTGTTTT
>LGRX02021568.1:0-13927 GCA_001247695.2 Cymbomonas tetramitiformis
CCGACAGCGTTTCTCAAGGGTGTATTCAGATCCCCGCAAGCGTTTTTCAGGGGTGTATGCAGATCTGACCTTGGCCTCATTCATGGCGAGTTGCTTTCGGGGCCATTTGGCGCCAATATGCGTAGAAAGCAATTTGAGTCGCATTGCAATTTGCAGGGAAGAAGTGCAGTGATGTTGTTTTGCAGAAAAAGGAAATTGAGCTCTGATGCCAAAATACCGCTGATTGCCAAAGCTTGCATTGACTAATTGTTAGAATTTGCACATTCCCCGGCAACTCGCAGTAACCGACTATAGCAACTTGTGTGCCAGCCTTGCTTTTGTCGCGTGAGTGACATTTTGGTTAACTTGGATGGATGTGTGCTGGGACAAACAGATGGGCCTGGTCAGCCAAGATCCCGTACTCTTCTCCATGACCTTGCACGAGAATATCGCCTTCGGAGATGATGATGCAAGCATTATGAGGGTAGCACCGACTTTCCGCTGCCCAACTTACGTGTTTCTGCCCTCCGTAATCCAGAGACCAACAGTTGTTTGGCGACGATCGGTCACATCGTATCATCTTTCCATGCTGCTTTGCATTTGGGTTGGGAATATGTATGCGTTTGTGGTATCTTGTCACGGCCCCGCCCTGCTCTTGATTTGCTTCTCACATCCGCTGGGATGATGGTGGGTTGGCTTTTGCTGGCCGATCTCATGCCGTTCAGTGTTTCTGCCCTCGTACCCTCTCTCCTGTAGCGTGGTTGTATTGTGCATTTGCGTAGGTTTTTGGGACCTAAAATTATAAGCGAGCGCCGAGTAGCACATGAGGAAGCTCCTTCCACCGCTAGAGCAGTCTGACCTTAGATCTCTGTTGTGCCACCTTCGTCAAGGTTGTCAATAGACAGGCTTGAGAGATCCGACGCTTCATAAGCCGTTGGGCATTGATTATGCCCTGTGGACTCGATAAGAATGCTTGGCCCGAATGAAATGGCAGGTGGAGCAAGCAGCAAAGTTGGCAAATGCTCATGACTTCATCACAAGCTTCCCTGATGGATATGGTACAAAGGTCGGGGAACGAGGTGTGAGGCTCTCTGGAGGCCAACGCCAACGGGTACGTCGCCTTTGAACAAAACGGCCCCTTCTTTCGTATTAGTGGAAATGTCTCTATCTGGCTTGTACAAAAGAAAAAGTATGCGGGCCTTTCTGCGTGCATATGTTTGTCGTTGGCGTGATGCAGATGGTTTGAACTTGACGGATGTGCTTGGTGCACGCAGATTGCAATCGCCCGTGCACTCTTGCCGAATCCATCAATCCTCGTGTTTGATGAAGCCACCAGTGCACTTGATGCTGAAAGTGAGTTTCAAGTGCAAAGCTCGATTGAGGAATTGCTCCGCCATCATGCCACATTTGCTAATGACAAATGTCTGTTGGTTGTTGGACACCGGTTGAGTACGGTTAGGGATGCACAAGCCATCATAGTGGTGCGAGATGGGAAAGGGATAGAGAGAGGCACACATGAACAACTTCTCGCCATGAAAGGAGTGTATGCTGAACTTATCGGACGGCAAGTGATGCAATGGCCGACATGATGGCAACTATATTCGTGGAATGCTAAATGCATTATATATATATATATATATATATATATCGATGATTGAGACCAGATGGGATCCGCAAAGTCCCCGTTTGACTTCCGATGCTAGAAATGCCACCTTGACAACCATATGCCAATTACCACGAGGCAACACCATGCAAAAGTTAACCTCACTGGACAGTGAGACACCCTCCGTTGACCAAAACTGGACCGTCAGTGATTTCCGGAGCTGTCCGGTGTCCAAATCCATTCCCGAGACCAGATCTTCAGGGTGCCGTACCCCACTTCATATCGATAGCCGCGGGGAATTTCTTATCCGAGGAACTGTATTTATTTACTGTGGCATCCTCTTCATGGCTATTCTGAGAATCTTATATGGTGGGTTAACCGTACCACCAATGAAAAAAAAGTCATTTACATTTTCTATGTTTTCCGTATTCTTAAGCGCAGTTCCCCCAGATTTTGGATTGTCCGTGGCTATCTATCTATATCTATATATATATATATTACCAAATTTGGCAAACGTAGTATAGGGTTGGTTGACGATTGAGCCACATATATATGATGTACATATGGCAAAATATTCAGATAACTTGATAACAAACTATGAAAATTAAGAAAATCGCATCAAATTAAAAAATTCGCCATGACACGTCTACAAAAGCCTTTTGTTAAAAATCTCCGAAACTAAAATTTTTTATAAAAATATAAAATACTTAAAGCTTTGCACCTTTTGAGCGAAGCACGGCGAAAACAATGTTTGCTAACTCTTCTGGAGCTGCTTTTAAAAGAGAAGTGCTAACAGAGTTCACTGCAGGCACTACTGTTTCTGGCGCGACAGCCTGAGCCTCGGTCGTGGCAGCACGGGCTTGTGCCTCGGCACCAGGAACAAAATATTCTGCCTGCTGTCTCGGTGGAGTAACATTCATGACAGGTGTGGTCATGGTGACAGAAGACAGGATGTCCTCAACCCCAAATCCCGCACAGAGATTATACTGATAAGGGGCGTGTGTCGGCACTTCTTCAGTTGCCAACTCAGCAGTTTCACTAACATTCGCTGTGCCACTCGGTCCAGCTTCATCTGCATTCAGAGAAACTCTCCCACGCTCTGCCATCACCTCTGCCTGCGTGTAAGAAAAATATCTGCTATCTTTAGGAACATTCTGCCGTGCCTCGTAAACCCGCCTAGTCTGCTCTTCTTCAGTGCCAGACACGTCAGATTCTTCATATGGCATTTGCATGATCTGAGTGTCTGAGTTCACAATCTGGTTATTAAAACACCTGCACAGACAATCAGATTCAACAATGTTAAAATTCAACGATGCAGATGCGAAACTCAAGATGTGAAGGCGCATAACGATCCGGCCCACGTTCAGTACGTGGGCCGGTGAGAGACATTCACTCGTGAGTGCCGGTTCACGTTCAGTCTGTGAGGAATTCAAAATTCACGAATCTCTAGAATTCATTAGAATTTATACCTGGATCGATCGAAGTAGGAGGTCGAACTCGGGAACAGGACGTTGGTGATGTCCGTGTTCACAGTTAACGCGGGCATGATAACCATCTTCCACAGACTCTCACAGCGCTCCTCCGACGGTCCACGCCCGTCAGTGATGAAGTCGGTACAGAGCACATACTTGCCAGACCGTACCATGCGTTTTAAAGTAGACTTAAAGCTCGCGAACTTCCTCTTCATGCGGAAACGTCGGAAAAGATCTGCCTTCGCGAACAAATTGTACTTCGTCAACTCCATCCTCCCTTTCAGCTGTGAAGAACCGTAAAGAAGGTACGTGTGCAGCCCGGCCTTAATGTCTGCTTCGCTTATGTTCTTGTTTCGGATAATGGCGTCCTCCAATCTCTGTACATTCTTATGGCAGTAGCCGATCATCCCGAAACGTGTGTGTACCTTATTCGTTCTTGTATGTAAGATATTTGGCGACAGGATTCCAGTTCGACTGACGGTTGACACCTTCCCATCCGAGTGCAGACTTCGGGGCAACGTGAGTGGCGTCCTTCTTGATGTTCGTGCCGCCGCCAGTACACTGCGCGTGCCAGTGGCCTTCTTCATCCCTTTGCTCGTAGGCACACGTCATGTAGTCCAAGACCCCCTCCAGATAATCAGCTCCCTTGTGGAACTCGTCCTCAGGTAAATCTGTACCCAGTTTCGTTCGAAAACGTGATGCTGAACTCGTGATAACAATCTGCAGCTGGTTGCTTTGATTTGGGTGCACGCTTGGCTTTGCTGCGGGTAGAAGTAGTTCCAGTGCATTTACGCTGTGCTGACTTCCGCGCTGCTGCTGTTCGTGCAGGTCGGGGAATAATGTCGAAATCAGAATCATCAGCGTCCTCATCGTCGCTACTGTATACATCCAGGTGAGTTTCTTCCTCATCAGCGTCTTCATCTTCGCTGCTAAGTACGGGATTCGACTGCCGTACACGTGTACGTTTCTGTCGCATCTGCATTCAAAATTAACCGGTCAGTGACATGTTTCCTTTTGGCGGCGCAGGAATTCTGCAATCTTCGTTTGGCGGCGCACCTTTTAATGAAAGGGATTCCCCTTTCGCCAGTAATAGTCCTTGTTAGGTGCCAGCGGTAGTAGTGGCATTGGCTCCTTCACGTCAAACACGCAGACAATCTGATCGCAGAAAAATGTAAAAGTGTAGAATTGCCCATCATAATTTCTGTATTCGACTAGTACTTGCTGTGTATTGTACAATATTTTTTGAACTCTGCCGTAGACTAATGTTTCTTGCTCGTGCCTTGTAACATTAACTCCCCTTCTAAGAATGTCTGCAGTGAACACCACGATGTCTGTGATTGCAATGTCAGTGCCGTTGTTGTCGATTGCCTTAGGCCTCTTGAACTCGATTGATAGTTCTCTAGCTATAGTTAACCGTTTTCCCATAGCGTTGTCCTCACGCCGTTTCCGGAGGTATTCCTTTTGAGCTAGTGCACGCTGCCTCTTAATACTTAACAAGTGTTCCATTTAAAAAACTAGCTCCGATTCAGCCTCAACACAAGCCATACACATAAACATATTCTTGCCACACGATAAGTTCACCTCATACCCATACACAACGACCAAAGCCTGTTTGAAAATCCACGCTGTCCGCAGCAAAAGCACTCCCAATAATGTCCATTAACAGTGTCAATAAAATAAATATTTGGGCTACCTGGGTCGACGCTGCCCACGCTAGGAGGTTGATACATCTTGCCAGTTGGCTAGAATGAACCCAATGAAGTCGTCGTCGCTTGCTAACTGTCAATTGTCGTAATCAGTTGACGTTGTTTGAATATCTGTCAAAATGTCATTGGTTCATCACAATTCAGAAATTTTAATTGGATCCGAACCCCCTTATAGGCTGAGATCGAAGATTGCATAATCTGTTAATTGGCTGAATTATTATCATTGTGTAATGATCATTCTGTGTCACCTACAAATCAGCCAGCAAATAGCCATGATCATCAGCCACCATCAGCCACGCATCATTATCATCATCCACCATGACTATTTTACCTACCTAGGTCTAAGGCAAAGTTATCAAATTCTGAAAACGAATACAAGCCGAAACGCGCGCAAATTCTACTTTTTCGCCATGGCCCTTTGCATGTGTGTCAAAATAAACACCTCACAACACTTAAATCACTTAAAATTCACAAATACACATGAATTCCTCCGCGCGCGAGTGTCATAAAAACACCGAAAACTTGTTGTGGGACATATTGAACTGTGTGCGAAGAGCCTCGATGTTTGACGACCAGCCTGGGCACGCATGAACACGAGTTGGCTCGTGTGATATTACAATAAAGGCGAGCTTGACCTTGAATATTGTTTGAAAACACATCGGATATGTGTGGATCGTATGGAAATGTGAGATGTATATTGGGCAAACGAGCCCTGGCCACGGATGGCCGTCTTGGGTGTGTTTAGTGTGAGTCGACATCATGCACACGAAGCCGGTTCCAGTGGCGCCCAAAACCAAAAGGTTGCGGTTGGCTAACCACCCACCGTACGGGGCTCTTACTGTGTGTATACCGCCACCCACTCCACCCTTCTCAGAAAATGTAGGCACTATCTACTGTGGCCTTCTTGCCCGTTCTTTGTAATCCTGCATGACAATATCGGTCAATCGACCGGCCGCCGCTTATATTATGATATCAGATATGCGAGAAGTCGTGAACAATGAACTTTGTAAGTAAATTGGTGGAAACGCGAACATTTCGTGGATCAATTGAAATGATGATATAGATGGCATATATCGCGATATTTCTCTGGTATTATCGCGATATACGCATATGTCCTATGTAAATCGCGATCGAATACGTATGGCAAGCACTAAAAGAAATGCAGGGTTGTATATCGGTTGGGATTTTTCTATATCGATATACTGATACATTCGAAATGGTTGATAACGAATATTATACAATATTGCGAGTTGTACGTCACCACCATGGGCCTAGAGCGCTGACACGTTCCATATATTGTTGACACCTCAGCCCTCGATCAATCAAATAAGCGTGATATTTAATGTACCACGTCAGAAAATATGTTTTACTACACCGCAAATGTTTCGACTTCCGCTGCCACGTCCTTATAACTCCATAGAGCTCTAGCACTTGGATATTGCTCTTTCATTACTGTTCGGTCGTCACAGTGTCCTACCTCAGGCTTTTACCGTGCGCGTCCGCGGACGGTGAATCCGCGTCGCCGCGTCAGCTATCGGAGAATATGCTTGCGAAGATCGTCTGTCGAGTCGAGTCCCCATATCCTCGATTTCGACATGTTGTTAATGCAATCGATCGGCTTTCTCGATCTTATTCCATGGCCGTAAAAAGCACACAAAAAAACACAATCGGAAACTTTAAAAGATCTAAGATCGATCACAGTTTACGATTGCCTTCGACAATCTAAATAATTCAGCCAATCACAAACTTTAAACTCAAAATTCAAAGACCGATGCTCAGAACTTTAAAACTTACCCAAATGCCAGTTCGCAGGACAATCCAGCCTCATTTCTTACTTGCACGTATGTATTCGTACCTGCTCCAGCGCGGTGTGTTTGCCCATGTCCGTGAAACGCATCAAGGGTAGGTATCGGCTGCAAAAATTCTTATCGATATGTTTTGATAACTCAAAAAAGTTAACGATAACTCCAATAATCGATGATAATCGATGTTTTGGATTTATAAACGCACTTTCATATCTAACAAATAACGTTTTGGATCGCGAATCGAGCCGATATCGATATATCACCGATATATTAGCACAAATATATATGATATCGGCGATATATCGATATATATATATATATATTGATGTATCGGTAAAACGAGATGTCGATACCGCCTACCCTTGAGCCGCATTCCTGCCGGGCTGTTTCGTGTAGCTATGTATACGTCCATATACGGTGTACCGGAGGCACGCTGACTTACGACGAGTTGTGACCTCGATACCGCGCGCATGATTTGTGATGCCCGACCCCAACTATCGCACCCGCTGCCTTCTCCGCATCCCTCTCCATCGCCATCTTATTCATTCGACTACTTGAAGCCATTAGTAGGCATGGCGCCACCCACTAAAGAAAATATTAAAATGTGTACCGACTCCTCTTAATTTAGGCCTGATGTTATTAGGTGCACAGCGGTCAAATATCCCCTCTACGGGTCTCCTATATGCCATTGTATTACCAAGTCAAGTGCACTAGAGGGTTTATCCCCGCTACTAGCTGGATATTGGCATGCGAAGCAGCACCCTATTTCACCCATTCCTCATAACGGGAGGCTGAAGGAGCCTACTCAAGATGCTCTTAACACCTTAAGGGCGAATTGCCATACTGCTCATACTGATCCTGTTTTCTAGGAACTTATTTTCACGTTTTCGGCAATAACTCAAGTTCTAGACATCCATTTGCCACGATTCTTCGCATATCTTATATTGCGGAACTAGGTGGATGATATGACACTTCATTATCACTCGCACCGTATGTGCACACATGAATATATGTGACCCATCATCACCATACTTAAGGAAATTCTGTTGAACAGCTGTTGGGGGCATTTTTGGGCATGCGCCATGAACATGCCACCACTATTGACTTGATGTTATGAGTGGGCGATGACGTATCATGGTGTATACCAATGGGGGAAAATACCATATCCTTGATTTGAAGCCTTTAGAGCACTCTCCATAGAGTACGCTTTTGTCACCTGGCAGCAGAACACCTCTGCACTTTCCACAAAGTCCTCCACTCGATAAACCGAGTCTGGTGGGCATTGAAGGATTGAGGGACCTCGCCCAAGTCCCCAATATGGACACTAATAATTCATAAATATCCAATAGTTGACTCCCGTGGTAGTTATGGATGTCTCCGCCCTCATCCTGATCCCATACTGCTAAAAACGAAATCGCCCTTACGGTGTTAAGGACCTAAACTAACTTGCCTTATGCCCCATTGGTCGACAGACCACGTGTAGTCTTCTCAATGCATGCATATTGTCACATGGGTAGCGATTTTTGCCGCTTTGAAATTTCCATTTTTGCAGAAAAAGTCTACAAGTCTTTGATACTTTTTCACAAGCGGATTTTCGAACTGATTGAGCCATCTAGTGGCTTAGATTCAAGATACACACAATAATAATACACGTGGATGGATGTATGGCCCGCTAAGCATGGCCCCGTTTGCTGCGCGATGCATGACTCGCACCAACGGGCTCAACTCCGGATTCCTTGAGTATGGGACGAAATGACAAAAATCTCAGTTTTGCGTGACCCATATCATGCGGTCTGTGTGACAATCATATCACCAGTAGTAAGCATATTGATGATTGCACATGACTTCAAACTATATTTAGGAAATTTTGTGGAATTTTCCAACCATTAGGGTGCATGAGCCGTCGCAAAAAGCTCGAGTGTCACAAAGTGGTCACATGCATAATGCAACATTTGCAACTTTTTGGAGTTGTGTGACCTTTTAAGGTCAATTGTAAGACTCGGAGTGAAAAAAAAAATTCCAAAAAATATTTTCCGGCTCGCCGGCGGCCAAAATCGATGGTTTTTGGCTTGAAAAGGCCATTTTGAGTGCGCGGGTGCTAGAGGATTTCCCGTATCTGAATATCTTACCCAAATTTGAGACGCAAAATCAGGCAAATTTCAATTTCTTTTAGCGACCACTACCCGAAGGTTGAGGTGTGTGTGGCTAAAACGGCATCCTAGTGGCAATCAACATTACAAACCTTTAGAGTACATCTCAAAGTAAAAGGGTAGTGGTTTATCCGACCTCTTGAGTAAGGTTCGCGGCCATTTTTGGCAAGGTAATTATTACCAAAGAATTACCGGTAAGTTTACTGGTAATCCCAACCCCCATAATCACGTTACCCCCACTAAGACGGTAATTAGGTGTCTTCGGTAAAATGACACCCCAAAATTACCGCAAAATTACCCGGATTACCGGGCACACCCCCAAATAAATCTGAGATGTTTGTTCCCAGGTTTCACGGTGTTTGGTTCGATATATTGTGTAATAAAATTCATAATGATTGATGAACTGTCAACGGCGAATACAAAATCTGGGATAAATGTACAATGGAATGCATTCGCTAACAATGATTACTGTACCTCAATAGTGTTGTGATGTAGACATAGCTATGAGCTGAAATTCACCCTGCAGAAAGCAGAAAAGCAGAAAACAATCAAAAGTTGAAGTTGTCACAAAATACCAATCGAACTTCACACCAAGCTAGAACAATTCTAATTTAACGATACTTTAAGAAATAGCTCGCAACGAGGAAACCTAGGATTCAGCCGCGTACCTGCCAAGCTCAGCAACCAGAAGCGAAAGAATGAAAAGCGCCTCGTGTCTCGTCAAACCTCGTCGTAAAGGCGGTTGTGATGTTTTTGAGACAGAATAGAAAACAGTTCAACGTATCAATATCGAACGATGCTTGGAGAATCGGGCCTTCCGTTGTTTGTAGTCGTCGTTAATGTTCGAAACCTAAAATCGAGATCTCAAGCACTGGCGCGGCACTGTGCATATCTCAGTCTAAACGCCACATAACACGTCACGACAACTCCCAGAAAAAAGGTCAACGAACACAGGTGAACGGTCATACCAAACAGCGGCAATGAAATACATGGGATAAAGCAAGGGTAGGTATCGATATTCGATAGTTGCGATGGTATCGATTAATCGATATATTGTTATTTATCGATAGGAATTGTGCACCTATCGAAATTGATCGATACCCGGCGTGCACCTATCGAAATCGATCGATCATTAAAAAATATATGTAGTGATTGGCTAGTATCGTAATATCGATTAATCGATCCTGCCACCGCAATCCGAGCTTTTAGGTGTGCCAACTACTACAACTGGTGTAGAGAGAGCCTTCTCGATGAGATCACCTTTATGCAGTCATGCCTGCCGAAAAGACTGAATGAGGGAACATTGAACACTCAATAATGGCTAGTATGAATACCATTGAATTTACTCGATTTGATTGCAAGCGTGTGTTGGCTCGTAGCCCTGTTTTGAATCCGTACTTGTGTAGTTTGACATTTATCGAGATATCGATAGATCGATAACAGTCGGTGATCACTAATTTATTGTTATTTATTGATTACCTGAACTAACTTATTCATATTGATCGATATGGGATACCAACCTATTGTTATTGATCGATACCCAGACGAGACCTATCGAAAACTATCGATACGCTCGAAAACTTTCGATACCTACCCTTGGGATAAAGACAACGTTGCGTGCACCTCTGAAGTGATCGGCTTGTGTGCGGGTTCTCGGATCGTCTAATTGGGGGGAAGTGTGGTCAGTGCGATAGCGGCAGGGGGATGTAAAAGCAGATTGCAGGTCGAATGCGGCCAGAAACAGGACAACGAAAACAGGTACACGTGATACGACCAAACAGTGGCATTGAAATACGCGGGATGTATACAACGCTACGTGCACCTCTGTTGAGAAGGCTCCTGCTGTTAACGGGAAAGTTTTTTTCTCAAGGCTGTGCGGTGTGATGAGCTGATGACACGATAGAAGGATGCTCCAAGAACGCGAACGCACCGTTTGCGCGCAGCGTTTCGCCTTTCATTGCAGTGTGATTTCAGCGTTTTCCATTTTCATATTTCCAGATACGACCGTGCGATGCGCCGCTTATCGGCGGTCCAGTTTTGCGCGCCGCGGTGCGCGCCGCGGGGGGGGTGGTAGTCAAATTTCTGTGTGCGCAGTCCGCATCATGAAATATCGCGATCGCATCGGGGTCGTCTGGCGCGGGGTTGTCAAGGCGAATGCGGTATGGCGGGGGGCGGGCCTAGGGGGACCCAACTAAAGTTGAGCCGTCCAATGTTTTTAGATCGACAACATCGGAAGGTCTGAAGAGATTTCTTGGGAGAGACCAAGGAGTGTATCGTATTTTGATCTCTGGAATCGTATATGGACTGTTGGATTCCGAAAATTGCCTCTGTTAAAAATAAACGGACCAGTTTAATATAAAGTTGTGCAGCTCTAACGTACAATAATTGTCACACATGAAATAGAAATATGAATTCCTACACCCTTTATGCTGCTGAACAACAACATTCGATAGAAAGTTAGTTGGAAATCACAAATTCTATCAGATACCCACATTGGTGTGGATTTCAGGTTTTTAAATGCGGGTGCTTCCCCCTTGCCTGGACGTTTCTCCCGATTGTAGAGCTCTCACGGAACTCTGAATAACTTCGACGCCGGAGTAGTAGGTATCGTGAGACGAACCTGCTCGCGTGCTCGGAGGCACTCTTGCGTGGTACATATCCGTTCGTATTTGCTCCATGGAAGCGCTGGAATCACAGGAAGATTTAATCCAGCGCTTTAGCCTATTTGAGCGAGGAAATTGTAACACTGAGGTGAGCGTTCTGTCCACTCGACGGTTGTCGCATGCTAACATAGCTAACCACCGGCACCTGGTCTCCACTCATGAACGACTGATGCACGCGCCTCAAACGGTTCCGAGAGATTAGGTGTCTACGCTGAAGTCTACAAGTATGTTTCGTGCGCAGTAGGCTACGAAGTCTGGCCTGGAATCCCTGAAGTCTGGATGCAGGCTAGAACCCTGAGGGAAGGATAATCCGTTGCTTCACGTCATATTTCGGTCTTTTTCTGCAAACCAGCCCTGTTCCCCAAACTCGATCCATTTCAAAGCATTTGTTGTGATTTTATTTTGACGTGGATTTGCTTGTGAGTGAAGATTGATGCACAAGGAAGGGTATCCTGCAGCTGCGCCGCTTGCCTCCGCTGGAAGGTGAGCGCAAAATCGGTACAAAATATTTCTCATTGACTTTCGAAGAAGCGCGACTTGCTCGTTGGGGTTGAGATCCATCAAATTCTTGGATTCTGCTTCCTCCATGCAATCAGGACTTTATCGAAGGGCGCTGGCCTCCGGATAAGTGCTGGCCACGTTACGAGGTGCGCGAACTCCTTCTTTCCGACGAAACAACCTTACTGCTGTAGGTCAATGCTCCCATAGAAGCTGAAGTTCTATTTATTTCCCCTTGAAAGCTGCATCGATGATAGCGAAGTCTCTTTCACTCTTTGTTATTTTGGAAGTTTCGTGTTCATACGCGTGTTCTGCAGGTGTTGACGTGCGAGCACGTTGCCGCGTTGGCGGAATACCTTATGTGAGCTCCTCTCATGCCTCTCTGCATGCTCGTGCTCCTTTCCTTCTTCGGACAGTATCTTACACTCAAGGCGCACAGCTTGTCCGCGCATACGTTGCCAGATCTCAAACCTGCGGAGCTGCACTGGTTGTGAAACTTTCCCGGCTGGGGCCTTCGCCAAAGCCTGACGCAGAACCCACACTTTCAGTTAACCTATTCGATGGATGCACGATCACCTAAGCTTGAGCAGGGAATCTGGCTCGCCAGAGTGATCGCTAAACTCTCAAGAGTGGCACGTGCTACCTCCCGCTAGGCTCTCAAGAGTGGCACGTGCTACCTCCGGCTGGACTCTCAAGAGTGGCACCTGCTGCTTTTTTTTGGCGCCTGTTTGCAGGGAACGCTGTGTCACCTACGAGCTGACGGAGATGGTCGTGCTCGAGGTAGGGTTTTAGGGTTTGTCCTTATCCAACAACTCAGCAGATCTTCCCGCCCTCGCATGAGCTGTATCCGCATTCAATGCAAGGCAAGCAGTGAAACCTGCTCGCGTTATACAGAGATCTATGCTACGCCATACCCAGCACAGATCCTGCTCATCACCACGACCTCTCAGAGGGCGGTGGTCCGTTGCGCACGCACCCCTTTAGGGGGATATCAATGGACCAATGAGGAGCCGGCGCAGCGTTGCAACCAGGAGCAGCCTCAGATACTGGAGGTTGTGAGGCAGGTTGGGGCAGGGGACGGGCGCCTGGCCGGCGCTCTGCAGGCCGCTCTCGACGAGTTGTACTCCCGCGCCCCAGAGGTGCGTAGTGCATGCGCGACTGCCCGGGTTCCCTTTCCACAGTAACGCGCCTCTTCAACCTCCTCTGCTTCGCAGCGGGGCATCGGGCTGGGGGGAGCCTGAGGTCAGCACGGAGCTGTGCACAGGGTGTCCATCTCCGGAAAGTGATGCGGAGCTGTGCGGGGAACGGCTGGCCCGACTGACTTGCCTGAATCCCGGGGTGATGACAGAGTGGCCCGAAGGTGGTCCTCATTGCCACCGACAATGGGACGCTCGGGCGCGCGGAAGGCTCAACCTGTGGTGCGCACCACCCCCGGTCATGCTCTTTGTTTACCACGGCTGGTGCGCAACTTGACGCGGGGCCCGAGTGCCCGGCAGCTGCCTCCTTGCTATTCCGGCGCGCGGTCGACTGGGCTGAGCCGAGGTTGCGCTAGCGGCGGACCCGGGGCCTGGCAGGCCACCTGGTCCAGACTCTGGGGTTCGACGAAGCCCTCGTGAAGTACACCCCGGATGTGGTGAGCTTTGTCATCGGACCTTCCGCTCATCTCTCCTCTGCGTTTAGCGGTGTTCACGGTTCAGCTCCCGGCGCCGAGGACCATTTCCCAGTTTCAGGCCCCCGGTTTTCACGGCTGTGTGTGAAAGCTCTTCCGCCCATTACGCGTATTCTTTTTTCCTGCTTGCAGTACGCTGCCGTTTCAGTATGCCCCGGCGGCCGGCGGTGCGCGCCTCGGGCCCCGCGGCGCTTCGTAACCAGTGCGTGCTGCCCCCCGACGTAGGTTTTGGCATGCTGGATGCCACTCGGCTGTGATTGGACGGCGCACATGCGAAGCATCCCCGAGCTAAGGGAGTACATCCTGATCGGTGAATCGGTGCGTCGGTCATCCACCATGCTTTGTCCAGAGGCCCTGTGAAGCGCCTAAGGTGCCTCTGCCG
>LGRX02021571.1:0-22204 GCA_001247695.2 Cymbomonas tetramitiformis
ACAGCGCATCGTTCGCTCTGCAGGCGGCACAGCGCATCGTTCACACTGCAGGCGGCACAGCGCATCGTTCACGCTGCAGGCGGTACAGCGCATCGTTCGCGCTGCAGGCGGTACAGCGCATCGTTCGCGCTGCAGGCGGCACAGCGCATCGTTCACGCTGCAGGCGGCACAGCGCATCGTTCGCGCTGCAGGTGGCACAGCGCATCGTTCGCGCTGCAGGCGGCACAGCGCATCGTTCGCGCTGCAGGCGGCACAGCGCATCGTTCGCGCTCCAGGCGGCACAGCACATCGTTCGCGCTGCAGGTGGCACAGCGCATTGTTCGCGCTCCAGGCGGCACAGCGCATCGTTCGCGCTGCAGGCGGCACAGCGCATCGTTCGCGCTTCTGGCTGCGCAGCGCATTGTTCGCGCTTCTGGCCGCGCAGCGCATCGCTCACGCTGCAGGCGGCTCAGCGCATCGTTTGCGCTGCAGGCGGCACAGCGCATCGTCCACGTTGCAGGCGGTACAGCGCATCGTTCACGCTCCAGGCGGCACAGCGCATCGCTCACGTTGCAGGCGGCAAAGCATCGTTCCCGCTGCAGGCGGCACAGCGCATCGTTCACGCGCTCCAGGCGGCACAGCCCATCGTTCGCGCTGCAGGCGGCACAGCGCATCGTTCACGCTTGCAGGCGGTGCACAGCGCATCGCTCACGCTGCAGGCGGCGCAGCGCACGCTTACGCTGCAGGCGGCACAGCGCATCGTTCACGCTGTAGGCGGCACAGCGTGCATCAAGCCGCGGGCGCAGGCGGCACAGCGCATCGCTCACGTTGCAGGCGTTACAGCGCATCGTTCACGCTGTAGGCAGCACAGCGCATCGTTCACGTTGCAGGCGGCACAGCGCATCGTTCACGCTGCAGGCGGCACAGCGCATCGTTCACGCTGCAGGCGGCTCAGCGCGTCGTTCGCGCTGCAGGCGGCACAGCGCATCGTCTGCGCTGCAGGCAGCACAGCGCATCGTTCACGCTTCAGGCGGCACAGCGCATCGTTCGCGCTGCAGGCGGCACAGCGCATCGTCCACGTTGCAGGCGGTACAGCGCGCATCGCTCTCACGCGCCTCCAGCGGCACAGCGCATCGCTCACTGCTGTGGTGGCGTGCAAAAGCATCACCACGCTCCAGGCGGCACAGCGCATCGCCCGCGCTGCAGGCGGCACAGCGCATCGTTCACGTTGCAGGCGGCACAGCGCATCGCTCACGCTCCAGGCGGCGCAGCGCATCGCCACGCTGCAGGTGCACAGCGCATCGTTCACGCTCCAGGCGGCACAGCGCATCGTTCACCTGCCGGTAGGCGGCACAGTAGCGCGATCGTTCACGCTGCAGGCGGCACAGCGCATCGTCGCGCTGCAGGCGGCACAGCGCATCGTTCGCGCGTGGCGGCACAGCGCATCGCTCGCGCTGCAGGCGGCACAGCGCATCGCTCGCGCTGCAGGCGGCATTACGCGTCGTTCGCGCTGCAGGCGGCACAGCGCATCGCTCACGCTGCAGGCGGCACAGCGCATCGTTCGCGCTGTGGCGGCACAGCGCATCGGCTCACGTTGCAGGCGGCACAGCGCATCGTTCACGCTCCAGGCGGCTTAGCGCATCGTTCACGCTGCAGGCGGCACAGCGCATCGTCGCGCTGCAGGCGGCACAGACGTTCGCGTTGCACGCTGCACAGCGCACGTTCACGTGCCAGGCGGCACAGCGCACGTTCACGTTAGTAGGCGGCACAGCGCGATCGTTCACGTTGCAGGCGGCACAGCGCATCGCTCACGCTGCAGGCGGCACAGCGTGATCGTTCACGCTGCAGGCGGCACAGCGCATCGTCGCGCTGCAGGCGGCACAGCGCATCGTTCACGCTGCAGGCGGCACAGCGCATCGTTCGCGCTGCAGGCGGCACAGCGCATCGTTCGCGCTGCAGGCGGCACAGCGCATCGTTCGCGCTGCAGGCGGCACAGCGCATCGTTCGCGCTGCAGGCGGCACAGCGCATCGTTCGCGCTGCAGGCGGCACAGCGCATCGTTCGCGCTGCAGGCGGCACAGCGCATCGTTCGCGCTGCAGGCGGCACAGCGCATTGTTCACGCTGCAGGCGTTACAGCATTTGGGGTATTTTATGTTCTATCCCACACCCATGCATGCGTTTCCAATCGCGCGCCAGGTACTAGCGAGTTTCCAACCGTGCGCCAGGCACTAGGGAGTTTCCATTAGGAGCCCACACGAGGCCCTCGCACGTCGGAGCAGCAGGTTTTTCACACACTTTGCCCTCACTCAGGGGCGCATATCCTTTGCCGAGAGACCCTTCGACCTGGCATGGATGGGGCTGCACACGAGTTGATGCAGGGTAGCGAGCCTGGTGGCGGCGTCGAGGCTCTGACCTCTTTCATCACGGAGCACGAGCGCGTGATGCCCCCCGGCATTGCTCCAAGCCGGCCAGCCACCGGCATGAGGCCACCGACCGGGGTGCGTGTCCCCTGAAGCCTTTATTCCTGCCGCAACGGCGAGAACAGGAATAGGATGTGGTCCGCCTAGTACGAGACCCCCGCACGGTTCACGCATGTATGACCGTCCGATCGATTTTGGGGTAGATTCCGTGAGGTGTGTTTTTGAAGGGTGTTCAGGGGCAATTTTCCCGAAAGTTTAACGGTTCAGATCCAATTAACAGCGAAGATATTGTAAACGAATTAATCTAACCATCAGGAGACCCCAAGTTTAGACAAGACTTTCCATACTGCAGAATTTTAGGAGTATTCCGAGGTTCTACAATATGGCAAGTCTTGTTTGAACTTTGGGTCTCATGATCGATCGGGTTTTAGAATATGTCCACCGCTTCCTAGTGCTTTTTCCCCACAGCATTCAAGCGAAATATAGCGAAAGCTCCCGCGTTTATCCTATACAAAGCCGAGTGGCACCGTAAAGAGCCATCACCCCGCAGTCCTTCAGAACGGAGCAAGAAGGTTCCTCAGAGCCGCGGAGCGCAACACCCCAGAATCGAGCCCGTAAATTGGACTACAGGACCGCACAAGCTGGCTCGATTCCTCGACAAGTACCAACGGAATAGGTCTGAGATTCCATGTAAGGCCATCCCCCTGAAGGGATTATTCATGAATGCTTGTGCGGGGCGCAGATGTCAGGTTACAACGAGAGGTACAAAGACGAGACTGTGCAGGTGAATTTGCAGTACTCAGAGTTGCCGCGCACGCTGTGCCGGAATAGGATGCACGTGATTGTGTTCTAGTATCCAAACTAGCATGCCAACTGTTACAATGCACCTAATGCCTGTGACTGGTGACCCTTATCGTTCAGTCTTCCTTTCGCCTGCCATCATAGCTAGAGTCAGAGGCGGGCTGGCCGCCTGCGGTTTCCTCGCTGCAGGAATTCAATGAGGCGGTCGAGCGGCTGCACGATGTGTTCCATAAGAAGGGGCGACACAACCTGCAGCACCACCTCCAGGTGCTGTGCCACTTTCAGAGGCCTGCAGGACTCTTCCCCTACATGACAGATGCGGTCTGAACTTGGGAGTGATGGAGTCGACGCTCTTGAGGGAGCGGTGGGGGGGCCTGGTGGGGGACTGTCTCGTGGGTGCAGCGCATGGCTGTTGGGAGTCAGAACACAGTCCCCAAGGAGCAGATACACGCGGCTCTCGCACACCTTCAACTTGGTGCGTACCGCTGTTTATCCCCCTCCCTGCCACACCTCCCCAAGTCAGCACGCTTCTTCCCCTCTTGGCGAGGCCCGTTAAGGTTCAAGCCTGAGCTCACAGAATCGAGGGGCGGGACTGCTGCATCCGAATGTTCAGAGATCTTTTGCACAATACTCGTCGCGCACTGTGAAAGTTTGCTCTCAAATCTGTCCCTCAAAAATTCCATGCACAGAGTTTCCTGATAGCCCCCGCCCTCCGGGTCTCTAGCTGGTGAGCGCACTTCCGGCTCTGGGGAAAGCTGTGCTTGCACACGAAAAAGAGTTTCTGGGTTGGGTGAATGGGGCTGCGGATTTCTCGGACAGCCCTCTTTTCTCGCGTGGGCAACGCTCTATTCCGCGGAAGAGAAACCTCTGAAACTGCTTTGCGATCCGTTTTAACCAAAATAGATCCGCAGCAAATTCATTGCGTCAGCTCAGCCCGTTCAATATTTCATATTCATCGTTCAATCTCCAAGGCGGCTTAAGTCGGCTGAATGTTGGGAGGAGACTCGCTGATCACAGATCGATCTCTCAGTTTTCTGGTTGCGCCAAATTTAGTATCTTGCAGGCTTCACCGCAGCGGATACGCGAAGATGCAATGCGATGGAAACACCCAGGATAGGTCGCTCAAGAATCCCAGGCGAACTGTGGACGTTGATCTGCGCGGAGGGGTGGAGGGGTGGCTTTTGTCTCCAGGAATGAATCCTGAGGACCTGGACGAGGTTCTCCAGGTGCCTCGTTGCTCGCACATTCCCCCGATAGCGTGATCCGGCATCCCCAGTTGCCACCATCCTCCGTTGTGGTTGGATGCATCCTGATGTGTGCCCGTCAGATCCATCTGCTGCACGTCTCCAAGCTTCGTCTGCATCCAGGTGCAAATGCTTTGGATAGGGCGATGCAGATACGCACGCGCAGCTTCGGTTAACCCTCCTCCTCACAGCCCGTGGGCGGTGGGATCCACCGCAGGCGTTCACAAGCAGCGATGGTGACGTGGACTACACGGAATTCTGCGATGCCTTGCTGGCGGGCCGGCTCCCGTTCAAGTCCATGGTGCGCCCTTCTGCCCTCTCTGGTTAAGACTGCATGTGCTGCCCCTGGGAGGGTGGCCTGCGAAGGGCTCGCTAGGTCCTATCGCTGGAAACACAGCCTTTCGATACATGTTGGCCAGCCGAGTTTCAAGAGGGCAGTTGCAACTATTTGGAAACTGCGGAAGTGGTGATGGAGTGGCTGAGAGCAGGGTTCATAATTGTCAGACGGCTGGACATCTGGTGATTGAGATTCAAGATTCAATGAATTTGAAGGTTTGCTGTGCGGGTTGATGCCACTATTGTATCTAATATTGTAATTCACAACGTGAGCCCATCATGAGAGGCCGTTATGAGGTTAAACTGTGGTCGTTAAGGGGAGGGAATGAGAAAATTATGAGAGGCAGAAAAGGGGTAGGTGGGACCACCAGTTTATGAAGGCCGTTGAGCTGACTCAGCGTTTCTGTGCGCTGATATCCTGTGGGCTCCTTTGGAATATTTACTTCTGCTTTCCGTCGCCACTTGCCTGTACCCCCTCTCCCCTCCCCTCAAACTTGCTTCAGACCCCAGCTACCACCTGCTTCTGGTTCGTGCTGCCACGTCCTTGTGGTCCCCGCCTCTGCCACTCGATTCTGACCCCGTTGCCACTTGCTCTGCGACACGTTGACAGCATAGCTTCTGCCCCCCCTGGCGCTCCCTTTCGTCCCCTATCGCTTCTTGCACGTCTCGGGCATGAGATGTCGCGATTTGACACTTCCCTAGTGGGCCCATAACCTTGTGCAGTTTGCATGGAACCCTTATAAGGAGGTTGCAACTGGGCATGTTAGTAGCGTGATGTATGCCTGGTGCGGCGTGGGTTTCATGGTTTCCCAGGATGGAATTTTAGGTGCATCCTCTGAAGCAAGCGGTCTGCACCCAAATCCTGGCCGCCGTATGCGGCAGAAGCCATTGACTCGGTGACCCCCTTCGACTGCACCCGTAACTGAAAGACCCGGCAGAACCACCTGGGCCAGGACGTCTACCTGCCGAGGCATCCATGATGTTCACTGTGCACTCGATATTTCGTCTAAGTTGCTGAGATGACAGCTTCTTATTCGGCATTTCATTCCCAGCAAACATCAAATTGTACCGGAGGGAAGCCCTGAGGATGGATGCTCGGGCGAGGGGCTCTGCAGGAGTCCTTGGGGATTGATGTCCGACGTGGACGAGAATCTGGAGATGCAGGACTCCAAGCAGCGATCTACCATAGATATACTTCAGAAAACCTTTGCGCAGTACTCCGGAGGGTCGAAGAACTTGAATAAAGAGCAGTTCTCAAAGGCCATGCATGCGCTCAAGATTTACCTCTCAGACAGAGACATCGACCGCTTGTGGATGTACGGGCATGACTGCATCTGCCCTTCACCCCCAGACGTGTTTTTGACGTCTTCACGGGGAGGCTTTTCGCCTCCTCTTGGGCATCCGCTGTATGAGCTCTGAGACGAATGCATGCTCCCTGCCATTCCGATGTAACACGCCTGGTGGAGATATCGCGAGCATCGAGGGCTAAACAAGCGATGCCAGCTGTTTGCAATTCTTATTTTAATGGTGCCTGCGAGGGTTTTGGTCCGCATGCGTTTTGAAGGGCGGCGTTTACCTTCTGGAGAGATAAACGGATATTGTCCCTGTCTCATGTACCCACAGGCGGGTTGATAAAGACAACATGGGTAGTATCAAGTATGACACACTGCTGACCATGGCCACCCCGCCAAAAGGTGGGCAGCGCATCTGACCGTCTTTATTATGCTTTTTCTCTTTCCCTACATGAAATCTGACGGCTGACACGAAATGCAGGCGCACCCTCAAGCAAAGCGTCCAGCCAAATTCCAGAATTCATGAAGCCCAAGGCATTGCGAACAAGCCTGGACGGAAACATATGGGAATGGGACACTTCAGGCCAAGCAGAGAGAGATAGAGTGCCTTCGGCGATGTCATCAGTACCTGAAGAGCATGAACCTCTGACGCCCTTGGGCAGGTCCGTTACTGGTTATTCCAGGCTCGTCATCTTCAATTTTAATGCGCATGTTCATTGTTCTGGATTCTTGTGAGATTCCAAACAGTGCATCAGCGGCAGGGCATTCCCACGATTCGATCTCTCAGTTCACACCCGCATCCACCCTGTACATGGAAAACTGACTGGCTAAGCGTATCCACCCTGCGCATGGAAAACTGACGGGCTAAGTGCATCCACCCTGTGCATGGAAAACTGACTGGCTAAGCGATCCACCCTGTGCATGGAAACCGACTGGCTAAGCGCATCCACCCTGTGCATGGAAAACTGGACTGGCTAAGTGTAATCCACCCTGTGCATGGAAAACTGACTGGCTGGGTTTATCTCCTCTGTGATGGAAACTTGACCGGCTGTTTATCTCCCCTGTGCATGGAAAACTGACTGGCTGGGCGCATCCACCCTGCGCATGGAAAACTGACTGGCTAAGCGCATCCACCCTGTGCATGGAAAACTGACTGGCTAAGTGTATCCACCCTGTGCATGGAAAAACTGACTGCTGCGCGCATCTCCTCTGTGGATGGAAACTGACGGCTAAGCGCATTCCCCCTGTGCATGGAAAACTGACTGGCTAAAGCATCCACCCTGCGCATGGAAAACTGACTGGCTAAGCGCATCTCCCCTGTGCATGGAAACTGCACTGGCTAAGGCATCCACCCTGTGCATGGAAAACTGACTGGCTAAGCGCATCCACCCTGTGCATGGAAAACTGACGGGCTAAGTGTATCCACCCCAAAAAGGGAGAACTGATTTGGCTGCGCATCTCCCTGTGCATGGAAAACTGACTGGCTAGGCGCATCCACCCTGTGTATGGAAAACTGACTCTGTTAAGCACTTCCACCCTGCGATGGAAAACTGACTGGCTAAGCGCATCCACCCTGTGCATGGAAACTGACTGGCTAAGCGCATCCACCCTGTGCATGGAAAACTGACTAGCTAAGCGCATCCACCCTGTGCATGGAAAACTGACTGGCTAAGCGCATCTCCCCTGTACATGGAAATCTGACTTGCTAAGTGCAATGGTTTAGGCTTTCCCCTGACCCACCATCTTCAGTCAGGCGCACGTTCGCCAAATGATGCTGCTGGGGATTCCTGTGCTGCATATGAGGGCAGAGCATATCTGCATTTAACGTTGTAGAGTTGGTTGCTTGCTTCTTTTCTGGCAATGGATAGATCTTGCTCCTGGGTCTCGATGAGACTTCGTTATGATAATTCCATAATGATGGCATATGAACGAGATTGATGGATGCTGATTAGCTGTGGATGCTACTGTTTGATAATATGAATGGGAAACTCTATCACATTCCCAAATTCACTTAGGGGTGCGGTAAACAGGGGCCGTGTACCTCCAAGAACGGCTGCTACCTCTGAAGCTGCCTCCGAAACAAGTAGATACAAAGGACGATCGCCTGGTGGCTCAGCTAGTGGTTTTCCAAGATCCGAAATTCTGATCCTAGATTGAATCGCATGCACGTACAGTGTAAGAAACACATATTACTTAAGGCATGGATATTGGCCCTCAAAATGACCGCATAATATAATAATGGAATATATTTGAATCATTTGTGGCTGTACCACTGTGCTGCAATGAGTTACCACCCACCTACAGCAATGCATGCAGGAATGTGTGGGCGGCTACCACACTACATGTCAGCATATTCATCGCAATGCATCGATTGATTTTCGATGGGTGTGCAAAAGGATCAACTGTTAGATGCACACGAGTTAACAATTGATAGGCAAGGACAGATAGGGTGCCCCCCCGAAACAATCCGGTGAACTTGATGGGGAGACAGTGAGTGAATACGTCGAGTTTGCCCCATGCTCACCTCACAATTAGAGTTTGCTGCAGTTTGGATAATACATTTGTTCAATGCATATAACTACTTGATTTGACCAGACCTGATATTAAGGCAACCCCATTACCCCCCAACTACATGCCCGACTTGCCACCCCTGAGCAATGTTCGCTCGCCGCCCAGCCGAGTGACCCGTTATAGTGAGGGCGAGGAGCCCATGCGTTGTAGCGCGCTACGCCCCACCCCCCATCCCCGCTCCGTCTCGGCGCGTGGCGAAAACATAACTGCAAAACATATCCTGCTACACACGACACTTACAATTTGCGAAATCGTCAGCAGGGTCATTCGTTGAATCAAGCCACCGCCGCCAAATTATATTGAAGGGAAATTGCGCACCCGTTTCATGGTGTTAGCTCATCACATCATTATGCATATCTTTGTTAAAGGAAAGCGGTCAGAAAATTCGAGGATCTTAGGAGGCTACGACGGCTCACCCACATTCTTCATGGAGCGAGGGATCTCGCATGTATCTTGGCTCCATACCCGTATTTTAAGTAATTCTCAAGCTTGCGGTGCTTGAGACTGGTTGAAGCAATCCTGCACCGCTTTACCTTTATCGCTAATGGGAGAGTACGGGACGCCTGCTAGGGCTCTGATGGATGAAGGTAAAATAACTAGGTTTTTGCCATTATATCTCTGCAGTGACAGCGAAAACATTCTGGCACCCGAGCCCGGTGTCCTGAGCACCATACATCCTATACTCTTGCATATGTTCATTGGATCGAACATTTTGCCTGTGGTAACGCTTAGGTACGAGGGCCTACATACCACACACACACACACATACACATTAGGACGAATCTATGTTATCATTCACTCTGGCTTACTACGACGCATATCTATTACTACGCATCGATAATTTTATTTTATACATGCATGTGCCCTTGCAACCCTTCATCGGTTTCAGCTTCTACCAGCCAATCGATTATCCGCAGCTATCTCAAAAACATACATATTGTTTGTCATATTGATGTACATATAGCAAACTATTCAAATAACTTGATAACTTGATAACTTTTGATAAATACGGGACACAAATATTTTTTTGACATGACCTGTCTTGACTTTTTTGATAATTCCGCGGTATTCGCGTGATATTATTCGCTGACATTTATTTCACTATGTTCGAAAGAGTCACAATTCCGTTCTTCAGATTCGAACCGGTATATAAAACACGTATATACGTGACGGCAGGGTTCCTCTTGCTCGGGCATCAATATCAGCTATTCACACAACATAAATCATGCAGGGCAAAATAATCATGATAATACTACAACTTTGCAACAGCACATGTATAGTTCCAATACCGCTTATCAAACTATTATATCATAACCTGATACGAAACGGGTTCTAAAAGTGCAAATCCCTATCGCATCTCAAAAAGCAAAATGAACGTGTCTCGAAGGGCATCACGAATTCTCGTGCCACGCAGACCACGCAAACTGCGAGTGCTAAAAATCATTTTTTGGCGAGCAGAAGATCCCGTAGTACCTGCGAACATTTACTGAAACTGTCAGCCGGTGGAAAGGAAGCAGCATCGCTGACTGTAACACGTAAGTTGAGAACAGAAGGAACATGGCGAAACGCTTAAGTGATCTAAATCCTAAACTGAAAGTAGCATGGCCAACTAAGACCGAGGAAGATCCCGCCAGGTCAAGCCCCAGACGCGCTGCTACTCGGTTAAGATAAAACGGCGCTTCCCATTTCAAGATGGACCGCGCTGCTGCCCAGTTCAAGATAAACGATACAGCAGAATTACCACGACCTTCGTAGCACAAGATCCTGAGATAGCGCACCAGAAACATGTGGGACGAAACGAATCTTGTGGGTGGCAAACGAAAGCAACAGGAATTAAAGACATAACCAAGAAGCTGACAGCATAGTTCGCGAAAAATTGGCGCGCCCTGCACCTCCACCAAAGATCCCAGCAGCCGGCGCATAACCACCTGCGCCAACAGATCCCAGCAGCCGGCGCATACCAAAACACGCAAGATTCGCAATCAACTCGTTATGCGAAGCTAGCAGTGAAGAGGAACCTGTGCGCACACTGGTGAGGAAAGTGCAGCGATCGGCAAAAACGGTATTCCCTCAATTCGTCCAAAGCATATCCTACTGGCCGCCGTTATACAAAACTAATGAGCTTGGTTGTTCAAATTCTGGTGTACAATATGCTTGAAAATCGAACGCTAGCGGAATCGTTTCACCGCCCAACCAATCAAATTCTAGATCGCAAATCATCGTATCGATCGATCGATGGCCCACGGTATCCATTGGCTAACAAAAACTAAACATCTTGCGAGGTGGCACATTCGTTATTGTCAGAAACGCCATCTTTCGGGTCCCACTTTCGTTTGACGACGAGTCATGCATGATACATACATCGTCATCCTATGTCACCTTAAAGATCATCACCATCATCCACACCCAAAAATCGTCATTATCATCATCCACAAAGCCCTCTGCCCCAGGTTTTCAGCCTGCGAAAAAGTCATCATCAAAAAAGTTGTCAAATCTGAAAACGAAAATAAGCCATAACTTATTCAATTTTTACTTTTTAGACATGATACTTTGCATATCATATTTTATGCATAAAATTCACACCTCACCCAATTTACATCACTTAACAAACATCAAAACTCCCAAACCCACCGCGCGCACGTCATGAAAAACATCGAAAACTTGTTGTGGGACATATTGTATATTTCATGTAGTATATATATGAAATAATATCTATCGAAGTATATATAAAATCGATACTCTCGGGGGCTCGGAACTGATCCTAGCCGTCGTTGGCATCATAAATGTGTTACACTCCAGCTCGTCGAAAGCGATCTTTATACTTGTGTAACACTATGTATGCTACGTAGAGACTTCTTCAGTAGTAAATACGTTTGCTCACGTCAATACTTACGCCTTATGAAAGATAATACATGTGCACTAATCTAGTCAACGCCAATGAATCCAAAATCGACCAGTGATATGACTTATGTGCCCAAACTTGCGGCTTCTGATAGACCCTATTTATTCTTCCAGCATGGCAAAACAAAGCAGCCCTTAAATTTGGCCAGGAGGCCACACAATACTATGTTAAAACGCTTTAATCTACTCCGCACAACATGTTTGGATTTTGCAGATATGTTAGCAAACTATTAATGTCCGCAAAAGCAGTTGCAACTCATTCCCTACCCAATAGGTGTGTCTCCAACTTTGCCACTGGGAGATCCACAAGCACAAATAACAGTGCTGACAGGAAGTAAGCAATGCCCAGCGTGGAGAAATAGGCGCCCACGATACTGTTGTCAAAGTATGCCTCTGCATCCGGCTTTTGGTAGTACTCCGTTTCGATGTATGTCAAGTGGATGAGATAGACGCCATAGCTCAGTTTTGAAAGAGGTATAAATATAGGAACTGACAGCATCTTGTTTATAAGTGGGAGGCCCCCCATCGCACAACCCACCAGAATCACCATGAAGAAAGTGCTCCATGCCGCGCGATTGAAGCCTTCGTAAAGCACATTTTGTGTTTTGGTCCAAGGATGGCCGTTATAAGGTCCATATTCACACAGCACTATGAAACCCAACATACCCAAACTAACAAGAAACCCGACAAACCACTTGATAAGTCGCGGCGTCAAAAGACAATTAAGTCGGACTTCGGGTTTCCGAGCAAGTTTGGAATCCTCCTCTGCCGTCTCCGAAAGCATGTGATACTCCCCTCCCTCCGCTGCAGCAGTCGCTTCGTCCTCGCCCTCCACCCGAGCATGGTTCCAGTGGTCCACCAGAACACCGGCCAGGACACCAATGCCGTAGGTAGCATAGCGGTAATGCGGCTGAATGTACATATCGGAATTCAACCTGTTAGCTTTTGCAGTCATCTCATACCCGCCGTTCACGACCACGAAGTCGTATACATCAGCCAGAACCAGCCGACAGATGCAGGACGCCACAATGGGAACGAGGAGCACGCTGCAGCGCAGGCCGAGACTATTGCGGAACGGAGCATAGTCTCGGAAGGACATTAGGATGGGCATCGTAAATATAAAAAACTGAAAATCGTTGGCCAGATACCAACTCTGAGCGACGCACTCCTCCGCGAGATTCCTCGGAACGAAGTTGTTGACGTACAAGAGGTTAGCCCACCAGTGCTTGTTGCAATAATCTGCATTGCTGCCCATCACCTGGGACCATTTCGGGCTGTCACTCACATAAGGCACGAGCCTCGCCACAACGAGCATCACCACCGCAAGGCCAGGAGTTAGACGCAACCAGCGATGGACGATGAACATGATCATCTGTTTGCAGCGCGCCAAGGGTCGGAGGGATGGCCTGCCACGCAATTTCCGCAAGGTCACGAGTGCCAGCAGGAAGCCGGATATGCTGAAAAAGGAGTCCACGGACACGGTCGCGTTCTCAATGGTTACAAACGTCCACCGCTTCATCTCTTTTTCAACGAATAGGACGTTGGATACGGTGTATCTGATCATCAAGTAAAGGTGACCGATCACAACCCATTGCATCGAGAGCACCCGCGCGCCCTCCAGCGCCGATGTCTGAGCGAACCGCTGCGTCGTGTCGCAGAGTGACCACAGGTTGTCGGTGAGTGAAAAGCATTCCAAGTACTTGAGCCACTTCACTGCCGGATCCGCGCGGATTTTGAGTTCAAAACACCCAGGCACGCCGCCCAGAGACACTGCAGCGCCTGCCAGGGCGAGAACCACGAGGAGCGCGAGGAACACAACCGTGCACACCGCTCTCCAATCCATGTTCTGCGTGTACGGCTCTACGATGGGCGGGAGGCTCAAGAATAAGTCTGAAGACGCTAAAAGATTATGTATATCTACAGGAGACCCCAGCACCTTCACGAGTGTGCTGACGAAGGTCACACCACCGTTCCATTTCACACAGGCTTCTGGCATGCATAAAGCGATCAAAGGACTCGTGCCCTCTGCCGCTAACGCCAAAAAGGAAGGATTGTTCGCCAGGATGGCTAAGGTGGTAACGTTGAGTGGCTGGTATGCATAAACGACGCCAGCGCCTCTAAGATGTTTGCACTGCTGGAAGTCGCCATACGAAATTAAGTTACCCTCTAGATAGCCAGAATTGACTTTACCGCAGGCGTCCGTCATGTGAATCAGCGTCTCGTATGAGGCGTTGTAAAGTGCCGCGCTGCAAGTGTCGATGCTGGCAGCCGGTGGGGCTTTGGGTATGGACGCCAGTTTGGAGCTTATAGTCGATGAGGTTGAAAACCTGGGCGCTTCTGCGTGTAACGACGGAACCAGCAGAAAGAGGCACACGATTGCACGACGGCATGTAAGAGAAAAGAGCCGCATAGCTGCTGCTGTGCACCCCGAGTGAGAAAAGCTGTAACCCAGGTAGAAATTTGAATCGCTCGGGAGATGGTTGCACTGCGCTCTTCGGACAGTGACGATAATGTATAGAATCGGAAGCGATCCAACCGAAGTACGTTTTAGGACGCTAATGCTACAGTCCTACAGACGAGCAGAACAGTTTTGATTTATGTGGGGATGGGTGCTGGCGCCTCTTTCGTACATAACTATCAGTTCATCTGTGGAGCGTCCAACGTGTGCAGATCAGCACCTCGGCACAAGCCGTGCAGTGTCGATATTTAGCATCCAAGGGCTGGTGGTAGCTAAGCAAATGTTGGCATCCCTTAAGTATGGTCCAACATATTATACGTAGTAAAGAGATCGACGGCTGGTGGTAGCTAGTCGTTGGCTGGTGGTAGCTACCACTTACACGTCGGATTTTGTGGACACTGAAGCCGTGGCATTTCCAATTGCCACTTCGACTGGCCGAAGTCAAGTGCCCCCGATCGGTTGGCTCTGGCACACATTTTTTTGAAATTGACCTAAATTTTCTTCTTGAATTTTTTCATAGAGTCACCGTAATTTTCCACTCTTTTTCGTTTTTGAAAAGGCCCCTAAAATATTCCTAGTTTTTTTCTGAAATGAATTGATCCTCTGGGGCCCAAACACGAAACAGGCCGCAAGTGCCTCGAATTAGCTAGAGGCCAAGGCATGGTATCGATTGTTTGATATTCTGATACTATCGATTAATCATAATATCGGAATCGATTGATAGTTAATTTTGCACTATCAGAATATTGGAATTGATTGATCGCTCCGCCCGAAAATCAGAATTGATTGATCGCCCCGCTCGATAATCAGAATTGATTGATCGTCCCGCTCGATAATCAGAATTGATTGATTACCATTTCGAAATATCAAAATTGATTGACGCTCGCTCGAAGGTATCAGAATTCGCGATCGATTCTTTCAAAATTTGCAGTCCCGGCTATCGATCCACGCAATACTCAATGAGATATCTCGATTGGTCGATTAGCATAAGAGGATTCAAATTATAGGAAGCGCATTTCGATATTGGAGAAACCGATCTTTGGACCGCATATTGCAGGCTGTTTATTGGTACGATTCTGGCAGATTAGACCCCAAATTCGATTTTCCGAACCCCCTCATCAGAAATGATATAGGCTCGTCCTTGACGAGTTTGACCATTTCAATTTTCAACTCTCTACTCTCAACTCTGTGTCACTGAGACACTCACATCGACATAGGCAGCAAGCGCGGACGGGGACCACAACCGACCAAGGTGAAGTTGGTCGCTCAGGGGAAGGGCACGATCTGCTACGGCTGTAGATACAAGCGCCGTGAATATATTATCAATATACAAAAGAAACACTGCAAAGTTGGACAGCAATGCGAGTGTACGGATGAGCGGGTTTGTGAGTGCAGTCTCTGTGAAAAGATCTGCTGAAGCACAACGCTTCCTCACTTAAGTACCATACGTCTCCCATCATCTTAGATGGTACCGCCATTGGGTTGTGAACCCGAGACGTAGGTTGAACGACCAGCATTGTGGAAACGACTAGTTCGTTCATGCTGCGCATGCGAGTTCCGCGCATGCTAAAAGCCAAGATGGTTCTTGTTTGTTATTCAAGATGTAGCTTTGCTTTGCCATCATCGAGTTCGACTTACGAACTCTCGATGACAGGGATGCCTGATGATATAACATTATCATCTGGCGACATGTACAGTCATCGTCGACCGTACTGACGAATGTCATATCAATATATGACGCGACTCGACATGTACAGTCATGGTCGACCATACTGTCGACTGTCATAAATATATGACACGACCGACTGACATGACATGACATGGTATGATATGTCTGACAGGTATGACACGTATGACATGTATGACACATATGTCATCGGCCATGACCCTGACACGATCAAGCGCACCCAGCAAACGCCTTTCGACCCTGCCGGCAGTGATGAAATCGAGTAAAGAGTTCGGGAAATAAATAATAAAAGCAGAGCGTGTTGCAAGAGGAGGCACTGCACAATGGCTGATAGGTTGGGAAATTTTCGAGGACTCGAAGCACGATACCTGGGAGCCGGTTGAGAATCTCGCTGGACATGAGACTACCATCAGTGACTTTCGCAAACGGTCGAGGGAGGAGAAAAAGGAGAGTGAAGCTGCGGCAAATACACGGCGACAAGAACGATTGGCGGCACGAGAAGGTACCCATACTAGAATTTTCGTTTGCAGACGTACTTATTTACTTCGTTCCCTCTTCTCACGTTTCGTGCTCGCACCATGGGACGAATAATGGGTTCGTTCATATTGAATGTTATCACGCCTACATATTCAGATACATCGATATATGCATATACACATGATACGTACATTTACGTATTTCGGTTCTTGAGTTGTTCGCACGCTCACTCACCACGCAGGTGCCAACGTTGAGGATGATGATGGCTTCGTGGATCCAGCTGGAGGCCGAAACGTCGCTCGGACGTTTGGCGGTTCTTCAAGGTCAAGTTGGATAGCACTGGACGTATCCTCGAGACGAAGATAGTGTACCCTATGTTGTGGAGCTGAAGGCGTGAATTTTCCGGGCAACACCACCAACATGCGAGGCCACGTCTCGAGTTGTCACAAGGACAACTATTGCAAGATGATATCCCCAACGGCTTCAACTGCATCTGAGAGTGCAGACACGGAGGAAGCAGCTTCTCAGGTACGTAAAATATCGGATCTGTGGGCGTTAGCATTCGTTTCGTGCGTGTGAATCAATTTTTCACTTGGATATGTCCTAACATTCATATTCTCACTTGGCAGGCGAAAAAGGGCACGCTCGAGGCCATTCTGCCGCGGATCACAACGAGTCAGCGCAAGGAGCTTCATCGTCGTATCACCCTTTGGCTAGTCCGTCGAAAACGACCTCTCACCCTCCCTGAGAACGATTCCGAGTTCCGTGACATCTTCGATTTCATCTTTGCTGGAGGGTATGTCCCACCTACGTACAAGTTGGTGATGCAGCAAATGCTGGAGCTGTCTAGTGAAGGCAAGGAGAACGTACGCTCCGCCATGGACTTGCTCGAACGAGAAGTTATCTCGCCAAGCCTTGCTGGGGACATATGGTCCGAAGGGGGGATATCCATATTTGGTGTGCTCACCTATTGGATCGACGTTGAGTTCACCTTGTTTGAGCGGCTAGTTTCGGCCATTCCGTTTTCGGCCGTGCGACACACTGCTAGCGAGATACAATCGGCCACGAAGAAAGCCTGCTCCGACATGCATATTGGTCTTTATCGTGAGGACTTAGCACTTGGTGATGGTGTTGACACCGTTGACGAGAGCGTGCACTGCACGATTTCGGACAACGCGAGCAACATAATTTCGGGCTGGGACTGCTTTTTTGATGGCTACGAGTGTTGCAACCACACCCTCGCTTTGATCGTGAAAGCGTTCCTCGAGCATCCGGACATTCAAGGTGTCTTCAAAAAACTCCGTGGCATGACCACTCATTTTAATCACAGTGTCATTGGAGGTAAGTTGTTGAACGATTGCCAGAAGCGGCACAATATGAACGTGACCAAGCCCCCTCATCAAGATAACGACACGCGCACTGGGTGGGGTGGAGCTTGCAAACAAGCTACGTGGTACATGAGATATCAGGTATGAAACCTCGTGGTTGCAACATTTTCTCTTGCCTTATTTGGAGTTTCGCGTATTCGCGAATGAGCATATTTTGATACGTACGTAGGTCAGTTGAAACTGAACGTCGTCATTTATTTCGTTGTCTAAAGGTTTGTGTGGGCACACATTTCTTGTGTTGATTTTCTTTTGGTGTTGTGGTATTGTATGTAGGTCGTGATACAAATGTATGACATCGAGAACCCCGTCAATGCTTCCACGGCGGTTCCAAACCCTGATGGAAGCGTGTACAAAGATCACCGCCTCGACCTTTTGGAGTGGTACATTGTGAAGGAGAGTGCCTACTTCCTCACCTACGTCATGAACGCCTCCAACATTCTTCAAGGCACGACGAAGTATCCCACCGCTAGCCTCATCTTGCCGGTGTTGGGGAAGGTGGCGCACTATGCCGAGGCCACCACCCCCTTGTTGAAGTTTGAGAATGCCCCTGTTGAAATCACCAACGAGTCGGTCATACACGGTCGGAAATTGCTGCTCACGGACTTCATCTCCAGATACTTCAACGGCTTACAAGATTGCAAGCTGGAGGACTGGTGCATCGCCACCGTCCTAGACCCCAGATACAAGCACTTCACCTTCCACTGTGGATAAAGCCTATCGGACACCAGGTGGGAAGGAAGTCATAGCCCGATCGCGTCATGGTGACCTGAAATCGCGACCTGGCCTCATGAAGGCGTGACACAAGCGTTGCCACGCTCGTGTCGCCGGCGATTTCTGGCGAAGTACAAACGACCGCTCCCTAGATTCGATGATGCCTCGACTTTTCTTGTTAAATCCCTGAAACTCGACTCTCTGCGCTACAGTTCGTACGATTGGGGCATGCCCGCCGCTGCGGCGGGCATGCCCCATGGTATCCCCCACTGCAAGCTTTAACAAAATTTAACCTTCGCAGCGCCCGCTTTACCTTTACCTCTTACTTCCTTCTTTCTCGCAAAAATGCCAGGCGCGTGCAATGACCCAGATGCTGCTGAGGGAAAATATATTCAGAAAGTCTTAAACCGCACGCGACGACATGAAAAAGATGCTGACGGCTGCTGGTTGGTCGACCACTGCGTCGACTGCAAGTTCGACTTCATGAAGAGTCGAAAAGAAATCGAACGCTGTCGCAGGCATCATGAGGGACCGAACTGGTACACCGTCGTGTTCCCAGCATGCGGCGACTGCATGGTGGAGTACACCTACGTCGCCAAACTACGCCGCGAACGCCCGCTAAGGGTTAGGCGTGAAAAGAAAGACATGCCTTAGGAGTAGGAAAGCAGAAGACAACGGACCGGTAGAGGCTACCCAATTGGTCGCTGACCTATTGGGTAACGAAACGCCCCACGCGGGCGTCGTACCAAGCTGGAATGGTCCACTTAGGTACACCGTGCTGGTTGTAGAAGACCCAAAAGAATCCGCAATCTCTATTTGGTGGCAGCCAGCGCCGAAGCTGTAGTCTGAACGCGAGTGGAAGATGAATAGAACCGTCGTCTACATCTAATGAGTAGAACTCTAAGCGCCAGTGGCGAATGCGCGGAACCGCATAATTTCTGGTTTGTCTTATAGTAAAAGGATTGTGAGGACGAGAAGCTTCAGCTTCAGGATTGGGGGGACGCAGTGGTATCGCCATGTAATACAAACAAAATGAATGCAGGGCGGCTGTTTTTTGGAAGCATTTAAGTGCTGTGAAGTGAAGATTTCGCGGGAAGAATGGAATCTAGGGAGCGGTCGTTTGTACTTCGCCAGAAATCGCCGGCGACACGAGCGTGGCAACGCTTGTGTCACGCCTTCATGAGGTCAGGTCGCGATTTCAGGTCACCATGACGCGATCGGGCTATGACTTCCTTCCCACCTGGTGTCCGATAGGCTTTATCTCCACTGTGTGGGTGGTTGGATGCGAGGTGTGTACTTACCTAGCTCATGCTTTCACTTCACTTGCCATATGCGGCCGATTAACTTCTCTTTTTTACAAGTGGGTAGTAGTAAGTGTCCGATCAACGATCTTGCCTCTTGACTTGCCTAGTGCGCCCACGGAAGAATCACACGTGTTTCCATTGTGTTTGTTCTGTGTAGGCAAGCTGACTGCGGAGCTAGCCCTAGAATGGACCCGCAAATGTTGGGAGGCGGATTGGAAGCCCAAGGGGGATAAGTCCTCCATGCCTGCTCTGGTCCCAGCTCAAAAGAAGAGCAAAGGCCATGACGGTAGGCCCATAGTCACGGCAGCAGCTTTTTTAGCGGACTCTGATGATGAGGAAGATGCCACCGCGCATATTCAGGCTGGTGTAGTTATGGAGAAAGAGGATGGGCTGCAAGCATACTTGCGCATCCCTCGTGTCGCGGCAGATGTAGACTTGCTTGCTTGGTGGAAGGTGCAGTCGGGCAAGCTCCCACACCTCGCCAAAATGGCCAGCCAGTTCCTTGCTCCGCCTGCTTCCACCAGTGGTGTTGAGCGAGCTTTCTCTGCTGTGGGGCACATGCATGGAGACCTGCGAAAGTGCACTGGGGAAAGCACAATCGAGCACTCGCTTATGGCGGGAATGAATACTTAGATATGTAGATAGATAATAACTGTGCAATAGTGTTAGGGGAGGTTAGAAGTATTGTAAATAATTTGACATAGGTGTTTTGCCACATATCAGAATTGGGTTTGCTGCATATTAGAATTGATTGATTGGGCTTGCTGCATATCAGAATTGATTGATTGGGTTTGCTGGATATCAGAATCGATTGATCTGTTTTGCTACATATCAGAATCGATTGATCTGTTTTTTTGCTACCTATCAGAATAACAGACTATTGGGAATAAATGAATCTCGATCGTCGTCTAAAAACCTTCATTTTGACACAATTTTCGTCGTCTAAAAGTTATTGCCACGTCATCTGAAATGTGCCACGTAAGCGACACGTAAGCGACACGTAAGTCGTCCCGCAATTTTTATTACAAAATATTACTCAATTTATTTATTTGTGCATGATGCTTTCGTACTCGGCGAGTCCCGGTAGATTTTTTTGTTGCATTTTTGTTCATATGCGTGCATATCATGTACAAGTATGCAAATATGGGTACATCCATGTGCAATTTAGGCCAGCATGCACGGTACACGTTTATGAATGTGCGTATTCAGGTGCTTCAATTCCCGTAAAATAAGTTGCAACTGAGATGGGTACTAGCATATGATACACAAATCTATATCATCATACAAATTTATTCAAAATACACCAAATATTTGTCTATGATGTCTTCTAGGCAAGAGATTTCGATCATTTCACAGTGCTAAGGCTACTATATTGCTGATACATTGGAATCTATATCTTCAATCCACAATTATTTGCGGCACTTGTAGGTTTTAATTCCCTCGATAGCGAGGTAACGTTGACCGCAATGTTGACGCTCTATCGGAGAACATAAATGGCAGAGCTTTATTGGTCAAGGCAATTGCATCGCACGCAATATAGGTCGATTTCCTCTTCATCTCGTTGATGCCGCGTCATAATAAGCGCCCAAGTGACGTCGATTGGAATGACCAGTGTCCTTGGGGTAACCCATTCGTTCCCTATTGGGCTCTGGTCGGGATAAAGTTCCGGTTCTTGAAGGTCAAAAAACATGTATTTCCGAATTCTCCGGGTGTAGCGCCACCAAACGATCCCTAAGTCCTGTCGGTGTCCCGTATGTCTGTCCTCGAGGGTGTTTAAGAACTTACATATCATCCAGCGGTCTACATTGCATTGAGGACATCGCAGGTGGACCATTCCATGTTTACTGATAGCGTCTGCAGCGTCTTCATCACGATCGCGTGTCCCATAAACTCCGAATCGTAGAATTGAAGGCATAACGTGGCCACGATGTTGCAGGATTTTATACCTGTAGATAACAATGCTTGCAAGGTGATTAGCAGTTGAAGCGAAAGTCGTGCGAAACCCATAGCAAAAGTCGAATATATATATATTGTGAGGATAAATGTGGAGCTATAATACCTGCAGATGGCAATGCTTTCAAGGTAAGTAGCAGATGTTTGAAGGTATGGTTGAAGGTGCGTATGTTAGAAGAAACAAGGGGAAATGAATCTTCAAGGGTCGGGCAAGAGCTTTTGTACCTGGTCGAGTGGACCGCGGGTCGTGCAAGAGTAGTGTACTTTTGGTCCAATCAAATTCGTATATCTCGCACATGCGGGATCACTTAGTCGCCGATTCCCGTATGCAAATATGGGTACATCCATGTGCAATTTAGGTCAGTATGCACGGTACACGTTTATGGATGTGCATATTCGGATGCTTCAATTCCCAGAAAACAAGTTGCAACTGAGATGGGTACTAGCATATGATACACAAATCTATATCATCATACAAATTCAATCTATACACACCAAATAATTGTCTAGGATGTCTAGGAGCACATAAATAAGGGTAAGTGTTGGTGTATTAAGCTAGCAGAATAATACATTAGTGTAAGTATCTAATGTGAACTTGCAAATATAAAATAAAGACTGTACACACGCGTATATGTTTCCTAACGGCAGTTGCACCACTTTCCATCATCATCATTCTCGGGAG
>LGRX02021574.1:0-22678 GCA_001247695.2 Cymbomonas tetramitiformis
CAGGGCAGAGCCCCCGGCTAGGAGCGGGTGAGTTCTCGTGAGGAGGCGATGGGCGACGCGCTCGCGGAAGGCCGCCATGACCTCACTGACCGGGAGAGGCGTCCCCCGCGGCCACAGCCCAAGCACCTCCATGTACGCCATCGTCAGAGGGCCGCAATCATGAGGCGCCCCCCCCGCATTCAGCCTGGTCTGCGCGCACACCCGCACGGCGCGCGCCAAGGGCGGGGGGGGGGCGCTCCCAAGTCCCCCCTACACGTCCATGTCGACCGGCGCAGGCACGGGATGGCCGCCAGCGCCGCCTCCGTGTCGCCAACTCTGTCCGCAACGGCTCTGCACGCGGTGCCCGCAATGAAGTCGGCGAGGTGCCTGCGGCGCAACCCACAGCCCGCGTCGCCCGGGAGCGTGTCCAGAAGCCAAATCCCCCGCGCGTTAAGGAGGACCAGGAAGAAGTGGAGGTCCACCACCACCGGGATCATCACGGTGTGCGCCGTAAGGAGCCGGCGCGCCGTTCCACGAGTCACACGGCGAGCGCCCGGGGCGTTGCGGCCATCCGGGTCCGAGGCAAAGGTGGGGGTGAGCACGCCCACATCCCGCGCTGAGGCAGCACACATCATGCCGAAGGCCGGAGGGAGGAAGACCGTCCGGGAGCCCAGCGGTACGGCCGTGCTATCAAGGAGCCCAACGTACGCATTGACAAGATCGTCGTCCACATAGCCTTGCAGCTCTATCCCCCCCTCTCGTAGCGACGGGTGCGTGATGTCTAGCAGGCGGCAAAGGGCAACGCGCTTGAGCGGAGGATCCTCCCCAAGCTGAGGGAGGACGTCGCCAGGAAGCCCACCAAGCGCGTCAAGAGCGTCAATCTCGGCGGCCTCCCCGGGCAGCAGGGCCCTGCACCACAGCGTGGAGGCCCCGGCCACGGCAGCCTCCGCCAACGCGGGGGCACCTCCAAGTGCAGCGGGGGCGCCAGGGGCCCCGCGCCCCAAGCCCACCGAGGGGGCCACCTCAGGGCAGAGGGCAGCCTTGCCCCCGGCCCCGCCCACTGCAGCCTGTGCGGGGGCCGGCCGCGCGCCGGTCTCGAGCGAGGGGAGGGAGGGTGACATTGAGGGCCACAGGGGATTTGGAGCAGTAGGGGCCGTGCTCACACGTGTCCCGCCCGCGGCTGGTCGGGCAAGGGCTGCCGCCGCATGCCTCCGGAGGCACCACGGGCACAACCAGACGTCCCGGACCTCCGAGGGAAAGAGGTGGCCCACCATGAGCCCGCCGCACCCCTGGTTAGGCTCCGGGCGGGCGTGGGCGCCCTTCCCCCAGCCCGCGCACCGGGCTCCGGGAGCGCGCGGAGAGGAGGGCGCTTCCTGCTCGGGGCCGTTGGGCGGCAACAATCCATGCGCCACCCCAAGCCACCCCACACTCAAGCTGTACACACCTCCGCCGGGCCCCACACTCAGACCATGTACCGCACCCTTGTTGTGTCCCACCCAAGCCATCGCCCCCAGCCACCACACTCAGCTGTACACACACACCTCACCCGGTCCCCACTCAGGCCACACACATCGCAGCACTGCCGCGCCCCACCTCTAGCCAAGCAATGCACCACACCCCTTCCGAGCCCCACCCGCCGGCCGCACCATCCCCCCTCCGAGCCCCACACTCAGCCAAGCGTCACTCATCAGCAAGTCACAACACCCGGGAATGAATTTCCCAAAAGGCAAGGCAGGCAAGCGAGGGGCGACGAGGGACAGACAGCACTCCAGGGAAGCAGGGGAGCGCGGGAGGGAGGAAGAGAAAGGCAGACGCAGGGGACGGAGGCATCATCGGGGTCGTTCCCAAGCGTGGCAGGGTGCTGGAATGTCCAGCCGCCTCGGGGGACAGGGGACAGGGGGACAGGGCAGACGCAGGGGGGAGAGAGGGACGAGGCGAGACGGGAGGCAGGCCGACGCACATGAGGCGGCCAGGCCGAGGAACAGAGGGGGAGCAACCAGCAGAGGCCAGCAGAAGCAAGCAGAGCAGGGCGACGAAGCACGAAGAGCATCTCAGAACAGAGCTGGGCCGGGGCTAGGCCAAGGGACAAAGGGGCAACAAGCAGAAGCGAGCGGGGGGCAGCCGTGGCTCAAGGGAAGAAGATGGGCGGGGGGAGGAGAGCCGGCAAGCAGGAGGCTGCCATGGCTCGAGCAAAGGCGAGAGGAAAGGAGGAGGAGGCAAGCAGGGGGCTGCCGAGGCAAGAGGCAAGGGGGAGCAGAGAGCAACATGCCACAGACCAGGAGAGGGGGCAGAGAGACAGCAGCCAAGAGGGGAAGAGGGGGAGAGAGCCGGCAAGCATGAGGCTGCACAAGGTTGGTGCAACACTGAACGGAGGGCCAAGCTGCCAAACGAAAAGCACGAGTGCATAAATTCAAGACAAAAGGGGGAAGAGAAACGGACACAGGGCGACGAAGCACAAAAAGCAAACAAGTGCAGAACAGGCACAAGGACAACCCGGCCGCCCAAGGGGCGGGACGGGGGTGGCACTCCATTTAGCCGTGCAGCAGCCTTCAGTCCGGCTGCGCACGCGTACCAGGAGGGACCGCTTGGAGGCGGAGTGCCCTTCCCGACGCAGAGTCCAGTGAACTCCGCACCGCTCTCCTGCCCTGCTGGTACCGACCCGGAGGTCAGATACCAGAGGCAGAAAACGCCCCCAAAATTTCCGAATGGATAATTCCCACACGGGGACTCGAACCCCGGTCTCTCGGGAACATTATATGGGGTCCGTGCCGGCATCCTGCAATATCCTCAGCGCCTCAACATGTCCCTCATGCGCAGCTGAGTGCGCAGGCATGCGGCCGTAATTGTCAGCATGGCTGAGGTCCACCCCGGCGTCCTGCAGCATCCTCAGCGCCTCCACGTGTCCCCTCTCCGCAGCCACGTGCGCAGGCGTGCTGCCGTCATTAGCATTAGCATTAGAGTAGCTTTGACCGTCGCTCCGGCGAGACACTTATATGGACTTGCTCCCAAGGCCGCTCCTCAGCGGAGTTCCTCGTTCAGGAGTGCGGATGGCTGCCACGCCACCCCGTCCACGTGTGCGGCCGTCATTAGCATTAGCATTAGCATTAGAGTAGCTTTGACCGTCGCTCCGGCGAGACACTTATATGGACTTGCTCCCAAGGCCGCTCCTCAGCGGAGTTCCTCGTTCAGGAGTGCGGATGGCTGCCACGCCACCCCGTCCACGTGCGCTCGTGCTGCCGTCATTGGCAGCATGGCTGAGGTCCGCGCCGGCATCCTGCAGCACCCTCAGCGCCTCCAAGTGTCCCCCATTGGCAGCAAAATGCGCCGATGTCCAACCATAATTGTCTTGCGACTCTGGATTGGCCCCAGCCTCAATCAGCATCCGCACCGCGCGGGCATGGCCGCTATCTGCTGCACCCATGAGTGCAGTTCTATTTCTCTCGGCATTCTCCACGCTCTCAATCCCCACTCCTGTTGCAATCAGGCGGCCAAGGGGGCGCAAAAAGCCAAAAGCAGCCGCCGCGCGCAATGCTTGCACGTGGCGCTCTCCGACAGGTTGAAGCGAGCATAGCGCCTCCAATGGACCAGGATTGCCACACGCTGCCATCAATACCTCCCGCACTTGCATGCCCAGACTTGCACCATTAATTGCGCCTCGCGCTAGCGTGTTCACCGCAGCATACCCACCGCCATTCCTCTCCACCTCACCCAAGATACGAACACGATCCGCCTCCACGGACGCGCTGGCATTCCTGACATCTAGCATGTAGTACAGGTTGCTGCACATGGAGGTGTTGGGCAGGAAGGCGCCGCCGCCCTCCTCCTGAGCAGTCCCAATCAACAGCACCACCGGCTTGTGATTGTGCAGCGCTGCCACCAGCTCCACCAGGCACCACACCCGGAAGAAGGCGCACATCTTGAGAGCATCATCGGGCACATGTCGCGTGTCTACATGATTTAAATTGAGCCTTGCGACAGAGTCCAGATGCACAGCGCACAGCAGGAGGGCATCAGTGTCTCGGACGAGGCTCTGGAAGTCCAGGTCCGCCTCGTTCCCCGGCCACTGCCGCACCGCGAAGATGTCCAGCCACACAAACGCGTCATCGTCCAGCACGTGCGCAATGGCCGCCACCGTGTCCGCCAGCCTGGCTCCCCACGTGTGTGACACAAACACCGTCGCGCGCCCCACCGCCCCAGCCATCTCCGGCAGCTCCACATACCGGCACCGGTGGTACCCCTCCGTGCCAGGCTTCACCACCCGCCCCACCACCTCCCACGTCGCCAGCCCTTTACACACCGCACGCGCCGCAAAGGCCTTCAGCCAGCCCACCCGCACCCCGCGCCCCACCTGCTGCGCCTCCCGCTCTGCCCCCGGGGGGGCGCGCGCCGCGTCCGCCTGCTTCACCGCCTCCATCGCGGCGCGCTCCGCTGCCCACCGCTGCTGCGCTATCGCCCGCTTGCAGCTGAAGCAATGGAAGGTGGCCCCCTCGTCCCAGGTCTCCGCGAACCGGCTTCCACAGTGCGCGTTCCCACACGGCGCTGCGCATGCTGCCGCATGCGCGTCATGCGTTGTTGCACGCAGTGCCGCCTCCGCGCATGACCCAGCGCCCCCCGCAGCGCCCTCGGCCTCCGCGTTTAACATGACCTCACCCTGGGCATTCTTGGAGCTCCCCAGAAGTGCGGCCTGCTGCAGCGACAACAGAATACGCTTCCCATTCTCATCCTGCATGCAAGCTGGTTCGCGATGGCTGGCCACCAGCTTCACAGCGTTGTCATCGTCGGCGAGCAGCACAAACGGCACCACATCAGAGGGCAGCTCCGTGAAGGCCGTCTCGAAGGGGCCGTCATTCAGCGCCACTGCCAACGCTGTGCCCCGCAGCTGGAATTGCACCGTGTCACCCTTCTTCACCTCAACCTGCATGAACGACTCAAGCTCCACCGTCTCCAGCTGCTTGCCGCCCGCATGCGCCGCTCCGTGATGGTACAGCTCCTGGAAAGACCAGAAGTACAAGCCCGGGTGCCGCTCCCGGTCTTCCTCCTCCTTCAGGTCACGGCCCGGGCTGACACCTTGGCGCGCCACGCCTAAGGAGATGCCCCCGTCGGTCTCGAGGACGCGAAGGGCCCATCGGCTCACCGGCTTGCTCATCATGAATACATGCGCGCTCCTGCGATTGCCTTTGATCACCGGGCTTGTGATGGGCGTCTTCCCATGGCCCGCCGAGGGCCCGCCCACGAAAGTGTAGCCGCTAGAGAGCTCCGGTTGAAGGAGGTACTGAAGTGCCGTGTGGCCCTCGCTGTCCGCTGCGCTCAAATCTGCGCCATTGGCCATCAGCTTCTGCAACATCGCAAGGGAGCCTCTCACTGCCGTGGCATGAATTGGCCTCTGCCCGGTGCCGGCATTCACGTCGGCCCCTGCCTCCAGCAGCGCATCAGCAACCCCATCGTGCCCTCTCGAGATCGCCACCATCAGAGGCGTGCAGCCCTCCGCGTCCTCCGCGCCCAAGTCCACAGTGGAGGGCGGGGGGCACATTGCAAGCAGCTTCTTCGCAGTTGCAAGCAGGCCTTTTGCCGCCGCCACGTGGATAATTGACGGGTGAGAAGTGAGGACAGCGTCCACCTCCGCGCCGGCCTCAAGCAGCGCTGCGCTTAACGCGTCATGGCCGCTCGCCAACGCTAACGCGAGTACCGTGTGACCGTCGGAGTTGGTCTGCTCCAAAGATGCGCCCGCTGCCACGAGTGTGAGCGCCACCTCCAAGTGGCCGCTCTTCGCCGCAATGTGGGCCGGTGTGAGAAGCTCTGGGGCGGAGGGCGCATCCACATCCACGCCCGCTTGCGCGAGCTCCTGCAGCACCGCTGCGTGACCTCCCCGTGCCGCAATGTGAGCGTGGGTGAGGCCGCTCTTCGTGCGCGCCACCTCATCAACCACCATGGGGTGCGCCAGCAGCTCACGCACAACCTCTGCATGCCCGCCCCGGACAGCGCACTCGAGGGGTGTCAGACCGTTCTGCTCGCCCAAACACGTCACGTCAGCACCGGCTTGCACCAGCTCTCGGACGACCTCAGCCCTCCCGCTCTGCGCTGCCAAAAGCAAGGCGGTCTGACCGTGCTCCATCTCTGTCGCCTCAATGGCGGCCCCGGCTTTCACCAGCTCGCCCACAACCTTTGCGTGACCTGCCTGCGCGGCCACATGCAGAGGCCTCGCACCATCCCTCCCGCCCACCTCCACCGCGCCGCTCGCATGCGCAAGCAGCTCGCGCATCACCTCCACATTGCCCCCGCGGGCTGCAAATCGAAGAGGGGTCCGCCCATTCTTGTCCGCCACATTGGCCACTTCGACGCCAGATTTCTTCATCTCACGCAGCAGCTCGCACACCACCTCCACGTGGCCCTCTAGTGCGGCAGCGTGAAGAGGGGTGACACCATTTCTGCACCCTGCGACGTCCATCATGGCACCAGCTCGCACCAGCTCCTTCACGGTCTGCAAGTGGCCCTTGGCAGCCGCCACAAACAGAGGGCTCGTCATCATTGATGCGCGCGTCATCCTGCGCACCAGCCGTGTTATGCGCTCCCTCCTATGTCCGTCGACGCCTGCCATGATTCGGATCTCCTTCAGACCTTCCACGCTCGCACCATGTGAGATCAATGCCTCCGCAATCTCCACGTGGCCTGTGAAGGTCGCGGCGTGCAGCGGCGTGCTCCAGTCATTGTCGCTCACATTCACCCGCGCGCCCTTTGCCAAGAGCATCTCCGCCACCTTCTGGTGCCCGTTCCAGGCCGCGCGATGCAGCGGGGTCTGCTTCCACCTGTCGCGCGCGTCGAGTCCCGCGCCCGCACCCAGGAGCATACCCACCACGTCTGTGTGCCCTTCCGCGGCCGCCAGGTGAAGCAGTGTTCTGCCATCATCCCCAGCCATGTCCACCGCCATGCCTAAGGACACCAACTCCCGCATCGCCGGCGCATCTCCCTTCTCGGCGGCCAGACGCGCGACCGTCAGGCGTTCTGCGTCAGCAGGGGTTGTTTTCGGCACAACCCGGTTTTTCTTCTTCCCGAGATTCTCGCGGCGCTGCTCATCAGACCGGATACTCATTTCCAACATTTCCAATATGGAGTTTTTCGTCGCTTGATGACTTTCACCGTCCTCCTCATGTTCGTCTCCAGCCACACTATCATCGTCGTCGTCGTTATCATCATCATCGCCGTTGTCGTCATCATCGTCGTCATCACCGTCATCTTGATGGTCTTCTTCGCTATCGTCATCTGCATTGCTGCCAAATGTTTTTTGTCTTTTTTGTAATTTTACATTTTTTGCTATTTTGTATTTTTGTTTCTGAGTTACTCCGCCCATCAGATGCATCAGATGCTCAATCTCAGCATCAACATCTTTGTCACTCTCATCATCTTCACCCACATCATCCTCGTCACTATCCGTAGGTGCTTGATCGTCTTCATCGCTGCCACTGTCCGAGAACGTCAGCTCCCCAAGACAAAAGGCAGGAACGGTAACGCCACCCACTTGTTCTGCCTCCTCTTCGCCTTCCTGCCCGTCTTGGAGGGCGCGCGCAGCAGCAGCCGCTTCGTCATTGGGGAGCGCCCATCTCATGGTGTCAACGCCCTGGAAGTTCACAGCAGCCTCCCTGGCGGCTAGCTCCTTGACCACGGCATGATGCCCTGCGAGCGCTGCCATATACAGCGCCGATGCACCGTTCTCAGCAACGAGGTCCAATGATGCCCCCAGGTCCGCCAGCTCCTTCACCACCTCAAGACGGCCCAAGTGCGCAGCCTCGATGAGGGGCGTCGTGCCCCCATGATGAGGGGTGTTCAAGGATGCCCCAAATTCCACGAGCTGCTTCACCATCTCCATGTGGTCCCTCTCTGCGGCAATCCACAGAGGCGTTGCGCCGTTTCGCAAGCCAAGGTTGGGGTCAGCTCCCGCTGCAAGCAGCTCCTTGGCTACGTCCACGTGACCGTTCACGGCAGCCATGTACAGCGGAGTGCCGCCGTTCTCACGCAATGCGAGGTTAGCGGAGGCGCCACGGGCGAGCAGCCGCCTCGCGAACTCTGCGCGGCCGTACATCGCCGCGCATTGCATAGGCGTGCGCCCCAATGAGCCGCACGTGTCGAGCGGGTGATGCGTCATCCGCGGAGCTCCTTCGTCCCCACATTCAGTAGGAGCGGTGGTGGTGATGACCTGTGACGTCCCGGCCAGGTGTGTGGCGCTGTCCATGAGAAGGTTGAACACCGCGGGAAATCCCCCCGCCACCGAGCTGCAGAGCGCGTCCACCACCTGAACTAATGACCAGGGTTCCTCCCTATCGGCATTGCTGCCGCCACAAAGCTGCCGCTGCAAGGGACCCACAAACCCGCACGCTGCTTGCAGCACCTCCCGGTGCGGCATGCTGAACATTGCGCCGCCGATTGCCCCCCTCGCGAGCTTATTCACTGCGGCAAAACCAGGGTCTTGTTTAACAAGGGCCAGCTCCCGCGACCGGTCTGCCACATTCCCGCATTCCGCCTTCTCTATGTTCACCATCTCGATCAACGCCGCGCCCATCATGGGTTGAGCATCGAAGTCGAGACAACTGCCGCCGCCGTTGTTGGAGGTGACTGCTGCCCGCCCGATGAGCATCACCACGGGCTTGGCGGCGAGCAGGGCTGCGGTGAGCTCCACGATGCACCACAGCCGGAAGAAAGCGCACTCACGGCGGGCTTCATCGGGCACCTCAGCCCGTCCGTAGGTGACGTCCTCCACGCGCAGCTGCGCCACGGAGTCGAGGGGCGTCGCGCACAGCAGCAGGGCCCCGGTGCCACGGACGACGGGGCGGAAGTTGAGATCCGCGACGTTGCCAGGCCACTGGCGGACCGCAAAGATGTCCACCCAGACGAAAGCGGAGTCCGGCAGCGCGTGCCCCACCGCCGCCACCATGTCCTCGAACTTGGCCCTCCAAGTGTGGGACACAAACACCGTCGCCACGCCAACCTCAGTCACGGGTTCCAGGAGCTCCACATAGCGGCAGCGCGTGAGCTGTGTGCGCGGCATAATCCGCTGACTGACGACTTCGCAGGTGCGCAGGTTGGCCACTTCGCGGGCAAACCGTTTGAGCCACGCCACACGTACTCCGCAACCAACCAGTCGCGCCTTGTCATTACACTCCGCAGCGGCGTCAGTGGCTACAACAGCGCGAAGTGCTCGAAGCTCAGCCTGCTTACGGCCCTCCGCCAGGGCTGCCTTGCAGTCATAGCAGTGGAAAGATTGTCCCATGTCATAGGTCTCTGGGAATACTCCCCCACACTTTTGGCAGGGAGCGCCTTGCGCGGTGGATGACGCGGCTTGCGCTGCTGCTAGCAACTCCTGCTTCACAGCTTCTACCTCAGACTGCTCAACTTGATCGTGCAGCAGCAGCAGCTCCACGGTCTCCTTGTGGCCGCTATGTGCAGCGTTGTGCAGCGGTGTAATCACATTCTGCACACCGGCCCGCGCCACCCACCACCCTCACTGCGCCTCGCCCCCAGACCTCCCCAACCCCACGTCCCATGCTGTGCACAAAGACTTGTAAGTTGGACGCACGTCCCCTGTGCTAGGAGGCGAGCCCGAAACACAAGTAAATGGGCAGAAACGGCTAAGTACAAAAAGCAGAGTACTCAGTACGGAGTACAGTAGAGAACCGATATGACTGTGAGGCTCTAGACTGTGTACGGAGTATAGAGTATTGTAAATTCCGAGTTGAGTTCCGAGGTGCGGCCCACAATTGAAATGTGGGCCGTTTGGAAAAAAGAGGACAATTGAATTGAAGTGTAATTTCTGGAAAGTAACATAAAAAGTGTACAAAAAAGTAACAGCTGCAACCGCCACCTTGTATTGAAAGCATGCACCCGAAATATGAAAGCATATTCTAATTAGTCAAACGCCCGTAGTATCGAACTCATACTTGCACGGTCGTTAGAGATTTAGTATAGAATAATTAAGAAGATATGAGAAGAGAAGGTCTAGAAGGAGTAGCCTCCCACAAAATGGTAATTAGTTCGTTTTGCCACATTGCTTCCTATTTTTTTCTTTTTCTGCGTATTCTGATTGTGTCCCCTTTGCGTGATGCCTTTTGCCCCGCGTTTCTTCCTTGTAATCTAGGATGTTGTGCCGTGCGTTTCAGCTTCGTTTCGGTGGGTGCGTGATTGCGGACTTCAGGTACTCCGGGGGCGCCGATTTCCGTGTGCTTTGATCCGCGAGAAGCATTAGGTGCGTTTGTACGCATAGCACGCTTGTAGTGCATGTCTAGGGCTCGTGTTGCATGAGCGCGAGTGGTCGCAGGTCAGGCTTCGAGGAATTGAGATCGCGTGGATTTTTTGGCAAAACCAACCCTTCGCGGCGGGAGCGCTGCGCAATTTTTCAAATTGTGCGGCCTTTGCTGAGTTGTCCGCGTGTTTCTCGATCTTGAGTGGCCTAGGCTTTGCGCCCTCTTGACTCAGGAATTGCCGCGCTTCGGCCAGTTTAACCACTCGCGCTCACGCCTGAGTGGGTCACGGCAAGTTGGTGGAGATGTATCTTCTTCCTGAAGCTCAAGTCCGACTACCTCAAGGCCTTCAAACTGTACCTGGTGGAAGTGAAGCGCCTGAGGAGCACCATGGGCCTGTCCAGTGACTACCACATGGTACTTCACACTGATGGCGATAGTACCATGATTGCTGGGCAGACGGCTGCATTCTGCAAGCAACATGGCATCGAGCAGCAACATGGTTTTCCGTACTTACACGAGAACCAGGCGAGGGTGGAGAGATCACACAGGGATGTGCAAGCTATGGCTAGAGCTCTTCTTCTGACTTCTGGCTTTGGTGTGGAGATGTGGCCCTTGGCTGCCCGACATGCTGTCTTCATCCTCAACTGTATATTCAGGAAGTCTTTTGGTTGGACTTCAGCTTATTATCGCATATACGAGAAGCACGCAGACTTATCACATCTGAGGGTGTTTGGATGTCGGGCTTACCCTTTCATTGACCCCACGGTTCGTGAGCATAAACTCAGCAACCGAGCACGTGAGCTCAGGTATGTGGGGCACTCTGAGGTCTCGTCCGCCTATCTTCTTTATGATCATGAGTCTGGCAAGGTGGTCAACTCTGGGATGGTCACTTTCTCTGAGAGGTTGGACAAGCTGGGCAAGGCGGTGACCACGTGGGACCCGTCTGCAGTGACTCCTCTCAAGACCAACTTCATGGCCACAGCTCTGGATGCACCCGACAGAGATCCACCACCTGTGCTATTTGAGGATGCTGTGCTGGAGCAGAGTGTGTACTTACCTGAAGACGGTGATGAAGTGATAGCTGTGGTGAAGGTAGAGACCTCCGATGGCATGTGCTGGGTGAGCCTGAGCTCGTATCTCGAGCCAGGAGGTGAGCGCCTGTCACTACTGAGGGCTTGCCCTACATATGGGCATGTCAATGCCCAGTATCCACTGTTCACTGAGGTATGTGCTGTCACTGGGAAGGGGGACTCTGAGGAGGCCATGGTTTCTGGACGCGCTATTACACCGCATGCTCAACCCTACTGCGTGGTCCTCCTCACCAACTTCACTGTCATGGACCTGCCTGCTGGAAAAGTGCAATTTCCGCCTACGCACACGTGCCTTGGTGTCAAGACTGACGTGACACCCACTGTGCAAAGCTCCCTGCTGCCGGAGGGAGTCACCGAGCCGAAGAGTCACTCTCAAGTCCTGATTGCACCTGACTGTGCTGAATGGCTCGACTCCATCCAGGATGAGCTAGAGGCATTGGTGCAGATCAAGAGGGCTTTGCTCATGATGGACGAGGAGGATGTACCTGCTGGGGTGAAGCTGCTGGACATGCCCCTCGTCCTCAAGGTGAAGTTGGACAAGCACAGGCAGCTCCTGAAAAGGAAGAGCCGAATATGTGTGCGAGGTAACAAGCAGCAGTATGGAGTGGACTATTATGACACTTTTGCGCCGTGCACACGGTTGTCATCTATCAGGATTGTCATTACCCTGGCCCTGAACCTTGGTCTGGTGGTTTACCACATGGACGTGGACACTGCGTTCCTGAACTCGGTACTTGAGGAGGATCTGTATGTTCGCCTTCCCGGGGACTAGTCTATGGGGGGCACAGGTGTGCCAAGCTGCTCAAGGCAGTATATGGACTGAAGCAGGCTGGGAGAGAGTGGTTTGCCACCTCCGATGCCTTCATCATGGGCTATGACTCCAGGATGCAGAGGAGCGATGTGGAGCCTTGTCTGTACTTCATCCGGGACACCGATATCATGGTCATCATTCTGGCCTACGTGGATGATTACCTGGTGGCCACCAATGACAAGTCTTGGTATGACACCTTTGTGACCACCTTCCACTCACCTTTGTGACCACCTTCCACTCGGAACGCAGCGTGAGCGGTCTGGGCAGGCTTCCGGTGGGGCTGGCGAGGCAGGCGCGATGGCATCGAGGCTTTTGGAGAGCATGGAGGATGTGCGGCGGGAGGCGGAGCATCTGGGCGCTGTGGAGGGTCAAGGAGGGGGCATCGCCGAGGCGCGAACTGGAGGGGTGCGGGCAGGCATAGGCGGGCCCAGCCAGGCGGCGTCAAGTGTCGAGATATCTTGAATGAGTGGGATGACCTTTCATCGCCGGGCCGAAAAGTGGGATCTGGACTCAGGAGCAGAGTGGGGCCTGCGCCAGACAGAAGCCAATGGCCTTGGCGGAGGGGAGGGTGGCCTCCTTGATGGGGGCGAGCATGCGGGTGGCCCGGCCTTCTTGGGGGGGTTGATGGCATTGGGGGAACCGATGAGAATGACGGGGGAGATGTGGGGAGGTCCGCGGGTGGAGTTGACACATGCCGGGCCCCTCAGAGCCCGGGGGCCCATCCTGGCAGCGATGACCATTTACAACAGGTTGCACGGCAACATGCGGCATCTCATCAGCTTCCGTGCCCACCGGGCGAGGTTGCTGGCCGTGCCGGAACTAACAGTGAACAGCTGTCGGGAAGGCGACGACCGGGTGGTGAACTATCGCCCACCGGGAGGGCTTGGGACACACAGGCAACCGTGGGGATGGGACCCCAAATAGGAACAGTGCGGCACGACAGTTACAGCGCAAGTGTGGAGCGCATTGCTCAATTTCGCGGCCACCTCGCAAGGCAATCAGCGCAAGGGCTTCAATCATGGGGAGTTGGTGCCGGGGGTAGAGGGCTACAGGCGCAAGTCGGTGGCGGATGCGCAGGTTCGGATGAGGGCAACCCAATGTATCATTCTCAGCTCCTTGGGACAGCGCTTGGGCATTCTGGCTGTGACGTGGGTGGGCAGGCTCCCTCGGGATCAGGCTGTAGGGGGGCAGCGTGGCGGCGTGGGACATGCGCTTGGTGGTGGAAGGGTGGCTCGATTGGCGGGGGTGGGCCGGCTTCAGAGACACAACAGCAGTGCGCCGGCAGCACAGTCGCAGCGAGGCTCAGGTGGCCTAGTGAGGCTCAGGGAGCAGAGGGGTGGACTTGCGCGTGGGCTTGGTGGTGGAGATTTGGCTCACGCAGCTCGGGGAGCAGGGCTGAGCCGGCTTCAGGCACCAGGCAGCAGTGCGCTGGCGGTGCAGATGCAGAGGGGCTCGGGCGGCTCAGCGAGGCTTAGGGGGTCCCATCTTCACTAGTGAGCTCCGGAGAATCCAAATAAGTGTCCCGAAGTGTGTGCGGAATCCTTTGATTCCCGGCGTGGGTACATAGTGCAGTCTTCCGTGGCTACGGGGTGCCAAAGGAGTCGCAAGGATACGCATACACACACTGAATGGTGCGAGGCCTGCCGAAAGAAGCCAGCCTGCTATCATCCTGGTAGGTGTAAGAAGAATGCAGGAACTTTTCAGCTGCAATCAACGACAGATGGAATCATACGCGAGCCGTGGGATGTTTTCTGCCACAGCTGCACACACTGAACAGCTTGAGGTACGCCAACCGATGTCAGCCCACCCTCATCCCGGTGGATGAGAGAAGCATGCAAGAACTCCACAGCTGTACATCAGACAGATATAATCTACCCAACCCGCGGGACGTTTTGTGCCTCACTCGCACGGGCCGCACGAGGAATTTTAATCGGAAGCAACATTCAGGTGAGGGGGAGAGCGCCAAGGGAGAGACTGGTGGGAGCGGGGGGGATGGGCTGCTGGAAAGAGCAAGGAGAGAGAGCAAAGGACACACGCACACAAAATGTGGGGTAGCTGGTAGCTTGCCAGCTTTGCAGGTCCGCTATGGAAATATTCCATTTTGGTGCTCGAGCCCAGGCGAGGCAAATTGAAATAAATCAGAGGGAAACCTGAAGCTGCAGTGCACGTTCCACCGAGGTTTCCCCTACTTGCCATGGGCACCCCAGAACAAATGCCAACTGTCGCTGGCGAGGACATCTGATGGGAAATTGGGTGGGGGCTCGACCTTGCTCTCGTAGGGGAAGGGCTCAGGGACAGTGGTTGCTCGGGTTGTGGGTGTGAACAGGTCCTAGTCCGGGTGTCCGTCGAGTGACAGCACATGCAGCCCACGGACAAGTGCATAGGGGTGAGAATGAAAAAGAGAAGTTGGGGCACGCAGGGCTGGCCGTGGGTCATCTCACCATCGTCTCAGTGGAAGTGAGAAGCATTCAGGAAATCTTCAGTTGTGCATGAGACAACTGGAATCTGCTCGACCCGGGGGGCCTATTGTGCCTCTCGCACAAGGGCCTCACAGGGAATCTATAATCAGAAGCATCATTCAGGTAAGGGGGAGAGAGCCAGGGGAGAGACTGGTGGGAGACAGGGGGGTGAATGCAAAGAGAACTGAGAGGCAAGCAACGGTGAGCTACCATGCGCAAAGGATACGGACTCGGCGAGAACAAGGCGGGGTTATGCTATGACACAGGAATCTCAAGACAAAGGCGATGCCGTATGGATGGATGGATAGATGAACAAATGCAACGTGCGCAACCCATCAGCTACTGCGTGTCGGGTCTGGGTTACGGAGTAAGCGTCCGCTGCTGGCATGCCCCCCAGGTGACTTTCTATTTGGTGATTGGATCGTATTGGTCCATGAGTGTAAGCTAATGTATGGATGATGGGAGATGCAGAAAAACGATGCTCACCGACATTCCTCCTGGAAGCTTCACAATCGATGAATGGACCTGTTGGGCGATGAATGTAAACTGATGGATAGACCACGTTGGTCGATGAATGTAAGCTGATGGATGGGCAGTGGAGGATGCACAAAATCACTGACCGGACATGAGCACACTTGTACCTGGTACCTCGGGCATGGTCTCACTCGCCTTTGCCTACAGGAGAAGGGCTTGGGGACAGCAGTTGCTTGGGTTACAGGTGAGAAGGGGGAAGAGTGAAAGACAGAAGTTGGGGCACTCAGAGCGGGGCTGGCCGTGAGTCATCTCATTATCATCCCAGTGGTAGAAGCATTCAGGAACTTTTCAGCCGTACATCAGACAGATATAACAGGGCAGGGCCGTGGCAAGACACCATCCGCTTCGATACTACCCAAACCGAGCGCAAAGTAAAACCACCAAATTCACAAATCACAGCCAAAAAAGATGGGGTCGCTGGGAGCTCATCAAGTTTCGCACTGCACATCCGTTATGGAAGTACTCCATGTCGGTGCTCAAGCCCAGGCAAGCTAAAGGTTTCAAATCAAAGAGGGGAGCCCCAGCTGCAGTGCAAGCTCCACCAAGGTCTCCCCTACCCACATGCCTTTGGCGGCATTTGGGGGGAGGGGCCGTGGGGCCTGGGGCGAGAGGGACAAGGCGGGCTGAGGGCAGCAGTCGGGGTGGGGGAGCGCGAAGGGTTGGAGGGGTGGCGTGCCCGGTGCCCGGGTGTGCGGTGGGGCGCCTTGCGAGCAGGTGGGCCTTGACGGAGCACTTTCGGCGGAGCCACCCAGATGCCTCGGGACACTCGCCATCCGCAGCAGGATTGCCACCATGCCCTGAGGTGGAGTGCGGGGCTATTCTTGCGGAGGGGGGCCTGCGCTAGCATCGGGCCAGGGGTGGGGTAGTGTGGCCGGGTGTCCCAGCAGTGTGTGCCATGTCAAGGCAGGGGCGGTGAGGGGAGCAAGGGGTCAGGGCCACGGGCGGATGGAGGTCCAGTTGCGAGGCGTAAGGGAAGACAGGCGGCTGGGGCAGGAGGCAGGAGGGCAGGAGGGGGGCGGCGTGGGGGTGGCTGTGGGGCTTGAGCGTAGGGAGGTGCGCGGTGAGTGATGTTCCCTCTCTGAGGGTCCCCAAGCGCTTGCGGAGTCTGTTCAATGAAGTTGCCATGGTCGCCCTGGCGAGGATGCAAATGGACCCGTGGGACGTCCAGGCGCACAAGGCTGCAGCAGTCGCACCCTGCAGGTACTGGCAGGGGTCACGAGGTTGGGGGCAATCGTCGTGGTGAACTCCAGTGGCGTGGTGATCACTTGTGGGCCGTCTACGTCTCTGGTGGTAGGAACGCGCTCTTGGAAGTTTACAACCATTTGGCGGCTGGCCGGGCCCCTGAGCAAAGTCCGGGAATGGCCGGCGAGCGCACGGCTGGTGGCGGTGCTGAAGGACGACCGGGGTGTCAACATCCGCCCCATAGCATGCGGGGAAGTTCTCTAGAAGCTGGTGGCGAAGGTCATCCGTTCGCAGCGAGCGCAAGCCTTTAGAGCCCGGTCCTGCGCGGGGCGGCAAGTGGGTGAGCAGGGGCTGCGGCCGGCCCAGATTGGTGTTGCGGTCAAGGGTGGAGTAGATCTCGGGTCCACACAGTGCAGGCAGCCCTTGACCGGCACCCGGAGTGGGTCTGCATCAAAGCCGATGCCAAGAATGCGTTCAAAGCGGTTCACCGTGAGGCCGGGTCTTCCAGGCGGTCGAGCGGGACTCTGGGCGGAGCTCTGGGCGTGGACGGACCTCTGCTATGGGGTCGAAGCGAGCCTCGGGTTCCGGATGGGGAGTGCTGATGGCTCGGTTGGTCAGATTTGTGAAGTCGTGGGAAGGCGCGCAGCAGAGGGACTCCTGGGGGCCTCTGTACTTGGCCGCCCCGCTGCAGACGGCGCTTGAGCGGGTTCAGGAGGGACAACCTGAGGTGATTGTCCTCGCGTACTTGGACGATGCCCTCCTTGTGGGTCCCCCGTTCGCAACGGCGGGGGCATATGACGCCTACTCGGACTCCTCATGGGTCCCCCGTTAGCAACGGCGGGGGCATATGACGCCTACGTGGACGGGGGCGGCAGAGATTGGCCCTCGCATTCAGCCTGCAAGGTCGGCGACTTACTCGACGAGGCGGACACCGGTTTCTTGGCGGAGGAGATGCCGGGAGCACGAGGAGAGCTTGACTTCATCAACATTTTGGGTGAGCCTGTGGGAAAGCCTGAGGTGGTCACGGCGGAGATGCTGAGGAAGGTGGAGGAGATGCATGGCATTTTGCCTGCCCTGAATGAGGTTGGTCACGCGCAGGTGCAGGGGTTCTTGCTGTGCTGTTGTGCCATATCGAGGCTGGGTTTCCGGCTTAGGGGTTTACCGCCTGAGATGATGCGGGAAGCGGCGGAGGAGCATCACAGACGAATGCGAGAGGCGCTCCGGGACTTGCTGCCGGGGGGTGGCCTTCCTTGGTACTCCTTCGCACAAGTCTGGGAAGACATGCGGCAGCTTCTTCCGACGGTTACAGAGAGGACCTCGGGGTCGGGAACCGGCTGCCGCACATCTGGTCATTGCAAACGGCCATGCAGAAGTTGTCGGAGGCAGTGGAGGAGATTGAGGAGGCGAGAGGGTAGGATATGCATCCGCCGCCACAGGTGCCGAAGGCGGACAAAGTCATTAAGTTGAGTGATTACAGCAGTTCACAAATGCATGCCCAACGGGTATATGCTGCTATCCTCCACTCCGTTGATTGGCTTCGGCTGGCCGGCCATGTGGGCCAATCCCGTCTCCCCTGGCTTTACTTGGTTACCTTCGACAGCATTAGACCGGCGTTCCTCAGGGGCATTCCGTGCTGCTCTACCCTAAAGCTCAGCTTGGCTGAGTATCGGGTGGCAGTGCGCCACGTGCTTCACGCTGAGCAGCCCCTCCTTGGTCTGCTGGGGAGTGCCCAAATTGCGGGGCTGAGCTTGACCTCATAGGCACCCATTTGCTGGCATGCAGGGAGGGGGGTTGGGGCTGGTGGGGGGAACTAGTACTCTGTTATCCACCATAAGCTGCAAAGGGTGTCGTTTGAGGTGGCCAAGTCTGCCTTCCCACTAGCGTCAGCCTGGCACGACAACTTTGCGGGCCACCTTGCGTACTCACCGCACCACTGCCCCAGCGTGACGGTTTCGGATGCAAAGAGGTCCGGTCAGCACGTCGTCTTCGACGTGGCCACAGTGCGGCCGATGGTAGAGGCACCTTGGGGCAGCCATGATGGCTCCGGGAGCGGCAGCAAGGAAGGTGGAGGAGAGCGAGATGGTTGCATCTGGAGACATACACAGTCATGAGTTGGTTCTCTTTGGCGTTGAGGTATATGGCGGCTTGGGCCAGCGGCAATGAGGTTTCTGAAGAAGATACAGCAGCGGCGCTTCACAAGGAGGCGATGCATGGAGGTGGACGTGGCAGAAGAAGAGGAGGTGAACGAGGAGGGGACGACGAAGAGAGGGGGCTCTTGGCAGTTCTGTGGCGTGGAAGAAGAGGTGGGTCCGGCAGCTCTGCTTTGCGCTCGTACATTTGGTTGTTGGGATGTTTATCCGACGAGCCCAAGGGCGGTGCGCGGGCAAGGGAAGCTGGCGCGGCCCTGGGGGCAGGGCTGTGAGAGGAGGTGACGATCCCAGTCTTGCTCGTGGAGAGGAGGTTACTCGACGGGAGGGGGCGGAGCAGTTGGCGCTGATGGACAGGGCTTGGGAGGATGCGTTTGAGGAGGCGAACTATGCCACCCAGGCCGGGCGGGATGGACAGGAGGGTGAGATGCAAGGGTCTGGGGGAGCGCAGCATGGGCCGACCAGGCATCTTCCAGTGGGGCAGGCGAGGCAGTGAGGAGGGCATCACGGATCTTGAAAAGTATGGAAGCTGTGCAGGAAGATACGGAGAATCTTCGGGGAGAATCTTTGGGTGGCGGAGGGTCAGGGAGTGGATTTCACGGAAGCATCCGGGGGTGCAGAAGGGCCCAGCCAGGCGGTCTTGTCCCATCTCCTCCTATGAGCATCCAGGATATCTTGAGGAGAGTGGAGATGACGTTTTATCCCCGAGCCTTGAGCAGGGCGGGGCCTCACCGCAGCAGGCGATGTCCTTAGCGGGGAAGGGGTGGCCAATTTGATGGTGCCAAGCAGGCGTGTGGCTCGGCTTCTTGAGGGGGCTGGCACGGAGGGGTCTGGTGGGGAGGGTGTTGAAGCTGAGCGGGTTGTGAATGGAGGGGTGGTGGGTGGAGTTGACACATGCCGGGTCCCTCAAAGCCCGGGGACCCATCCCGGCAGCGATGACCACTTACAACATACGACAACATACGACAACATACGACGCCTCATCGGCTTCCCGGCCCACGTGGTAGGGTGGCCTGGCCGTGCCGGAAGGAACGGTGATGAGCAGTTGTCGGGAAGGCGACGACCGGCTGGTGAACTATCGGCCACCGGGAGGGCTTGGCACACACAGGCGCATGTGGGGATGGAATAGCACAGAACAGCGGTGGCGGTGCAAGTGTGGAGTGCATTGATCAGGTTCACAGATTTCTCGCAGGGTGTCCAGTGCAAGGGCTTCGGTGCCATAGAGTTGGAGGCGGGGGAAGTGAGTTGCAGGCACAGTGTGGTAGTGGGCGCGCAAGGTCAGAGGGAAACAGCGCAGTATGTCCTTCTCAGCCCCTTGACAGCACAGACTTCGGAACTGGTCGACCGAGACTCGGCGTAGCCTACAAACCCTTGAGGGATTTGATAAATTCGAAAGAAAGAAGAAGAGTGGCTTGATTTCTAAAGAGGCTTCAACTTGGACAGTCCACGCACTCGCGATGCAACGATATACTTCGAGCACGCATATAGTCACAACGGTCATTCGAGCAGTCATATGAGTAGTGCACCGAAATAGCGCGCGAAGTTTCCACTTAGAAGTCTTCGGAGACCGCAAGCACTCTTCATCCGTTCCAGGAACAAGTTACCTCATCCTTAGCGTTGACGTCAGTGCCGGATGAAACTAGCTGCTGCACCTCTTTGAAAAGATTGTCTCGTTCTGCTTGGCACAGCCTTGCGCCTGTGACAGTTGATATGTGTGAAAGGCGCACCCTAAGTGTTACGCAAACCATTTGTTCCCAAGGCAAGCCAAACGTGCACACGTGACTCAAACCTCGCCGAAAAAGTAATATTCAGAGCAGCAAGACACTGAGGCACTGTGACATGTGTCAACAACATATTGGGGCATCATCGCTGTTAAGCTTGGGCTCGCATAGTTTCTGGAACGTTACCATCTAAGGTTATTCAAGAGTACTACAATTCTATCATATTCAAGATTAACTATGCGACGCAATGATATCTTGTCCTTCAAACTGCGGCAAGTCGAGAAGAAGAAAAAAAAAGTCGTGGGAGCTTCACCGTCGGACATTGCTGAAGCCTGCAACTTTAACACCGATGCGTTGGGAAACAGCTCCTAAGGACGACGATGCAGCTCAAAGCAGAGTTGTTGGCAGCATTGCCACACACGTACTCGTAACTGTCCTTGGGCGTTCGTTTTCCTTGGGCTTCACAATGGAATCCAAATTTCTCTGCAGCAACGGTTCCTACACACGTGATGACAGATAGTAAATTTGTAGCTTTATGTCTTCCAGGACATTCTAATAGTGTCTGAACATTTCAAAAAGCTGCACTGGAACAGCGTAGGATACTTACTTGCAACTGTTGTTCCTCAGCAGAATAGTCTTATCACTCCATCAAGGTACTTCGCCTAGTTCCTCTCGTGTCGATGTATCCTTTGAGCAATTTCTTTGGTAGCTAGCTCTTTGAGCTAGGTCCCTTGAGCGCTTTGAGCTACTGCAGTGGTATGGTGTCCCACCCTCGCCTGCTACACTGAGGGAGACCCGTAGTTCCCCTCCCTTGGGTGAGTCTTGGGTGTAAACGGGGACGTTGTTGTTTTATATAGACGAGAGGGACATACCTCTTGATCTTTTATATATGCAGGAAGGCCAAAATACCGTCGCGTGACAAGTACAAAACATTTGTTTCAACACATTGACATACCACGCATATGAACACCCTGAATCAATCTTTTCTTACTCGTGCACCGCACCTCAATCGGCAGCAGCTGAGCGGCAGCAGCAGAGGCAGCAGCGGCGGCACTACGGCAGTAGCAGCGGCAGCAAAACGCTAATCGCAACGGGCGATGGAAACAAATAAATATTAATCTGACGATCACCAAACGAAAACAACGCGTCGCCAGCAGTGCTCCGGTAATTAGGCCGGATGAAGGCTATATCAAACTGTTCCCCCCCGTTTCAGAGACTCCAGGCATCTTTGGTCAGCGCCCCCAAAGTGGTCGGAAATGCCTTAAGTATGGGATCCTTAAGTGTGGGGGATTCCTTAAGTATGGGGATTATCTCCAGATCTCAACTCCGCCACTTTCTTTGTGGCAGTTTGTAGTTCTTTTGCGGCTCGGTGTTTCCAAGCGGATTCACGGGGAACCCAATCTTGCCCCCGTGCAGGGGGCACAGTGGGTCTCCTGTCTGTCACCCTTCAGCCCGAGATGTCCGTTGTCACAGTTGTCAGTGTGCCATAAAACACTCACCTAAGTATTTTATACCATCTTAGTATCCGAGAACACCCGCCCCTGCGAAACTGTTCTGCTCCTTAGCACCCGACATATATATATCCTTATATATATATATATCTTGTTTCATGTCCGGTTATCGGCCACCACTCGGTTTGGTTACTTTTGGTCCATGGAGCGCGTCGAGCCCTCCTTGACATCAACGCCGCCTAGGCAGCTGTTTCGTCCTCACGACAACAACCACATTCCGTCTCCGGCCACCGTTAGCGATCGCGGCCGCGGCAAATTTTTATCGTCAAACCATCCGAAAGTTGGGCTACAGAAGTGCCCTACCGCTTTTGCGCATTTTTGACCATTCTAGACTACGTGCTTCCAGCGATGGCGTCCAGCCGGCGAAGCCCTCGACCTGTGGTGGAGTCCCTCCGCTCCGCGCGTGCTGCGGCTGCATCTGAAACGCCCGCAGGTTCTGCACTCCCCGGCTCTGCGGCCCCTACTCCTCAGAGGGGTTCTCGGACGCCGGGGCAAGATCCCGATCCGGTGGTGCGCATGTCCGCACTCATCAGCAAGCCCACGTTCGTCTCACACTGGCTGCTACCTCCGCTGACTTTCATCGCGACGCCTCGGTCTGGGAGTCCACCCCGGTCCGCGCATCGCAGCGGTACGAGTACAGCGAGCGCTTAGACTACAGTAATCACTCACCTTTAAGAAAATCCGCCGATAAGAAACCAGCCAGCTTTTCAGGGGGGAGGGGGGGTACGCAAGTTGGTGAGAATCGCTGACTGGTTTTTTTGAGCTATGAAATAGTCGAAAATAAGAAATATGGGTGCTGGCGCCGCAGGCGGAAAATTTTGAAAATGTCGCCTTTTTAAGGGTTTATCATTGGACTTTTAAGAAAATTGCTGGCTGATTGAAAGAAAATACTTGCTAATTCTTACCGATTCCATAGGACGCTGGCGCTGGCGGGGGGGGGTACGCAAGTTGGTGGAATTAGCTGGCTGACCCCAAATCTCTGGTTTTCTTAAAGGTGAGTGATTACTGTACGCA